>VYXB01009914.1:462605-548049 GCA_013397135.1 Pachyramphus minor | reverse complement strand
ACACAAAAGTTTTCCCTTTAAAAAAAAAAAAAAAAAAAAAAAAGAGAATTCTTTTATATGCCTCTTCTGGCCTGAATATACTTGTACAGCCTTCATGTCTGGAGAGCAGGTATTCCTCAGATGAACATTGTTTAACAAAAACCAAACCAAATTTCATTTCAACTGCTCTTACCCACAGAGCTTCACTTGAACATTTTTTCTCCCAAGTAACCTACAGTTCCTTTATTTGCTAAGTTTGTATTTAGCAAGGCCATGTGTGGGTTTTTTTCAGTAAGATAATGCTTTAAATTACATTCGTTGTAATAAACATGCAAAGAAGGCACTGAAGAGAATATAAGTTATTTCCAGCTGTAGCAATGACTATTAACACTGAAAATCATGAAAAAAAAAAGAACATAAAGGGTGACTCAGAAGAGACTTCTCAACCAAACCAATTTGTAACACACTGTAGAGGAGCCCACTGACTTGGTGTCTGCACATTATACTGGCAACACTTCTAATATCAGAGGGGTGGATATTGCTAGTGCTGGGTATGATAGTGGGCTCCGTGTTTACCACAAAGTAACAGAGATCTGAGCAGTTGGGAGTCTCAAAAGGAAAAGTCTCCTGCTAACTATGCAATGTGACAGCAGGAGAACTACTAATTTGGGAGAATTTACACCCAATAACATAGGGCAAACCACATCCTTCTCCTGAGCCATGTGTACCAGAGGTCAGGAAGGAGTCACTGTGAACGGTGGAAAATAAGAATTAGAGGCTCAGCCTGTGACTGTGCCCACAGGAGGAATGGAGGTAAAGGGACCAGATTGCATGAGGAAGGGGTACAGCACTGTCAGTTATGCCAGGCTATGCTGTGTCTCATTAAAGTTCCATTAGGTTGTTGTAAGAAAAGCACTTGCACTCGCTCTGCTGCAGTATCTACTTCAAGTCTGTTTTCTGCGAGAACATTTAGAAAAAAAAACTCAAAAAACCCCAAACAAACAAAAACTTCCATCGTTCTTAATAACTAATTCTTTATAACCACACTTCTTCCCCCAAAAAACTGATATGCAAAATGTCAATTCGTTAGCCACTGTCTGTTTTGAGGCATTTCCTGATCCCAGGAACTGATACTTAAAACCTGGACAAAGTTTACTTTTCTGTGGCTTAGGACAGGATCTACCACCTCTCAGCTCCCTTATCCCTTTACCCTGTGTGTAGGTGATGGGATACGTCCTGCTAGATTTTCTTGCTACAACAAAGCTGCCAAGACTGTAAAACGAGTGACCTCTGGGAATGGGAATCTCCCTATCAGCCTCCTGTTTGCTAACAAATCTGAGACCAAAGTGCTGGGCTTACCCAGGAGCCTATACCAGCTTCCCAGGAGGCTGTATCTGACAGGATCTCGTAAGCAGAGCCAAAGTTTACCTCTGGGCATCCAAATTCAGTAATTCCCACCAAACTCCTATTCAGTTCTTCCCTCCCAACTGCCTCTGCATGGTTCTCTCCTGCCTATTCTGATATAATAATATGAGATCAGACTCCAAAATGAAAAAATAGCACAAGTTTCCAGGCTCCAACTGGTTTTGTAATGCAGGTGCTTCTGCCTGTAACTACAGACAGACAGACAACTCTGTGCATTGCCAGTGTGTCACACTAAAAATCCAAATGCCCTTTGAGAGGCTAGGCTGCTTTCAGACAGGCCCATCCATAGGAATTCCTGTACTGCCATCTCCTGGCTTAGGGTGTAGGAACACAGTAGTTGAAAAGAGTACTGATCAAATGAAAGACTTTTTTAAAAAAAATATATATATACATAAAAAACCCTTTACAACAGGTTTAGACTATGGATCAATGTGCAAAAACACCCAAACCATGGGCATTCTCTCAACAAATTTTGTAAATTCTCCTCCCAATAAATTCTTAGCTTGAAAATGATGAGGTTTTGAAAAATATCTTCTGAGCTGACCTGCTTTGTGTGTTGAGCCATTACAATCTTGTTTGTCAACATTTGTTTTATTTCTCAACAAACATCAAGGCTGTAAGGGTCGAAGACCCTTATAGAAGATTTATGGTGAGGAGATCAGAGCTTGTTTTGCATAGGAAGACTTTCCTGCCTAGAAGAGATCATGGGGCACATCTTTCTTCAGGCCTAGTGTTTGAAACACTGTTAAGAATAATGTTCTTTGAAGTCTAGCATTCTTGACTTTGGAAATAAACTTCCCTACAATCCTTTCTCTGCCTGGCATTTCAGGGGTACCTGTGTGTTATCTTATTTCACAAAGGCTTAAAACTCCCATTTTGCTTAAAATTTTTGTGTCATCTCATGACTCCAGAGGATAATGCCTGAGGGTTCCATAACACCACATGGGGAATGAGGAAAGCATGTAAAATCCCATTGATGGGGAATGTATATTGTTTTAAACCCATATTAATCATAATGACAATGGATAATGTCTGTTTTCTAGATATCAGTTATAACTGATCTATCAATTTGTAGCTTACTGTTGGTAAAAGAAGCAGGTAGGAGCTCCTTTCTCAGTGAAAGATGCCCATTTACAGCTCAAAACTTTCCCCAAATGGATGATTCGGGAAAAGTATTCTCCATCAGGGCTGCGCCCCATGCAGCAGGGTGATCACAGGTGCTGGAGGGACAAAGAAGGACAAGCAGACTGTTAAATATTTATCCTTTCCCCCACCTCCAGTGATTTGCTTTTCCTTAAAGTAATGCCCCCTTGACATTGAGCTCCTCAAGGTTTGAATAAGGGTTTGAGTCAAAATATAACTTATTTTCAGCACAGTTATGAGCATCGAAGTAACTGGGGGAAACGCGATTCTGTCAGTGGGAGATCATGATCACTGAGTCCTGGACTGCCTACTTAAAACAGACCCCAGACTCCAATGGAGGGAAGAACTGTGCATGTGGACTATTGAGCGTGAGAAGCAAGAGATATAACCAGCAAATAGGGGGTTGAGTACTAATTAATAAAAAGGTTATGTAATAAAATGTATGCCTTTGTTAAAATGGATTAATAGTGTAAAATTCTGATGAGTAGGGAGCTTTTGTGGGTTGCCAGCCTACTTTGCGCAAACTAGAGAAAAAAAAAAAAAATACCTCGCCTCAGTGTGTGAGTTGGTGCTGCGTGACGTGTAAAGTTCAGGACAACACCTCCATCCTTCGGACTCCCCTGCACAACAACAATCATAAACCACCTCCTTGTGGGTAGCAGCACTCAAAAATTAAAGTGGACTAAAGGCGAAATGACCAAAATGCCCAGTGACGGGCAGCCGTCATGGGAGAGGGCCCGGCTTCCCCTCATGCGGGCTTGGGGAGGGGGACAGCCCCGTCCCTGAGGGTGCTGAGGGGGAGGACGGAAGCACGGCCAGGCGGGGCGGCTGTCACACCCTGTGTCCGGCACATGAGCCGCTCCCGAGTGCACAGCCGTGCTGTCACCTCTGCTCCCGTTCCCCTCCCTGACGTGACTTCAAAGCTACGTGAGAAAAATATTTATTATACACGTTTCATCATAATCCTGCTCTAAACACAGAAGGGATTTACAACGGCAGGCAGGCGGGAGCCGGGATAATTACAGGGGCGCGCGCTGCGAGAGGCTTTGGGCAGCACAATCCTGCCATTCGCCGCGCGGGGCAAGCAGAGCAGCATCGCTCACAGAACCGAACACCGACAACGGAAGCAAGCGACAATAACAAATTAATCGCAACATAACAGAGCGCCAGGGCTCGGACCGCCCCCGCCGCCGCCGCCACCAGCGGCGCTGCCGCCTTGCACTGTCCCGCCCTGTCCCGTAAGATGGCGGCGTGGCTGCTCCGCCTGCGTTCGGCTCTGCGGGTCGCCGGCTGCCGGCCCTTCTCTGCCCAGGCCAGGTGAGCGGGGTGCTACCTGGGGAATCCCGCCGGGGAGCACCGTGAGGGCGCCCCGAGTTTGGGCTCCTTAAAGAGCGGGGCGTGTGTGTCTGTGCCCGTCTGCGTGGGGCTTGATGGGGCCATGTAACTATATGTGCACACATTCTGCGTGGATAAGTGTGTGTGGCGGGCCTGCGCATCCGTGTGTGTGTGTTCAGAGGGCTGTGAATGCGTGTGCTCTGCACATGTGGCGGGAGGGTTACAGGCACTGTATGTGTAGATATAGGCGTGTGTGTATGTGTGCGGCGGTGCTCCCTTTGCAGGAGGCAGCTGGGGCTGGGCGAACCTCCTCAGCCCGGCGGGTCCGGGAGCCCCAGCGCATCCCCGTGATATCCCGACCTTTGCTCCACTTCCCCGCCCGGCTCGGGACAGCGAGTCCCGTGCTGGCAGGTGACGGCTGGCCACGTCCTTGCCCGGGCACACCATTCCCCCGTGGCATCAGGCACTCGGCGTCCGGGAGGGTGTGTTTCTTCGGAGCAGAAGGGCAGGAGTGTGATCACACCTTCCCCAGCCTTGGAATTTCTTCCCGAGGGCTTTGGTTGGCGTAAGGGATCAGCCAGGCCCTTCCTGGTGTGACATGCGGGGTGTGAGACACAATTAAGCCAGGATGGTGTTAAAGAAAACTCAGCATTGTCTTAAACAGTGTCAAAAATAAGGTGGAGGTTTTGGGAGAGTCACTGTGTGCCTAGCTTTGAGGGTACAAAATACTCAAGTTGTTGTATCCCAGTTTTTACAAATACGATTAGAAATAAATAGAGTCTGTGTTTGTGGGGTGTTTAATCCTTTGCACCAGGAGAGCCTGAGTAACTACATGTGGCACTCAATAAAGACTTTCGTCTCAATAGTAAAGAACTGTGGGCTCAGCTGAATTTTGTGGGACTACACACAGTTGCTGTGCTGAGGAACTGAGGAGAGATTAACAAAATAGTTTGAGAAAGGAACAGTGAATGCCTTTTCCATTTACTACATCTCAGCTCTGTACTTAAAATTTCTGATGCTTTGTGGCAGTAAAATAAAAACAAGTCAAAGAATCCGATGGGCAAATATAAAGTGAATTTTCATTCGAGCCTTAAAGTAATATGTCATCCTTGATGTTCTAAACCCCTGCAAAAGCTTTGTAAACCCTTCCTTGTTATTTCATAATTATACTTTTTTGGTGGGGTTTCTACTACTGACACCACTGTTTCAGTTTTTATTTTTTTGTTAAAGCAGCATTTTAATTTTATGTTTTGTTATATTTTATTATATTTTAATTTTATGTTTAATTTTATGGTTTTATCAGAGTTTTGTGAGGATCGGCCTTCCTGCACAACAAAAATACTGAGATTTAGGATGATTTAGAAAGTGTTACTTTCATGGTTAAGTATACGTGATAATGCAGAATACAGTACATCCTTTGGGGTGTGCAAATCCACATTGCATTCACTTTTATTTTGAGTACATCAATTTTCAGTGTCATGAATTTGCAAGTTTGGGACTTTTTGGGGAACATGTACAGAATGAACATTCACCAAAAAAGTTTACTTGTTCATAAAGTTACCCCCTCAGTTTAAACTGAGCTGAGTTGCATTTTGGAGGTTGTGTGGCAGGGGGAGAGAGAAGGCAGCGATGATTTTTAGCATCTCTAATGAACAGAAAATTTATTCTTTTACCTATATATGTATTATTGTTATTGTTTTTAATTTATTTGAAGTGTTAAGGACAATCTAGTCTTGCCTTACCTCCTTTAACAGCCCACTGAAATACAGATTCTTTTAGGTTTCTGTATTTATCTTGGGTATGTTTAACAACTCAGGTGTTTCCTCTCTTTTAAAAGGGTTATGTAAATGTAAATAGAGTGCCTGTGCCCTAACAGATGCTTTCATTTGTCTTTTTTAGTCCTCTGCAAACTGAACAACATGGCACAAAGCGCCTGGAACCATCTTCTGCTAAAACTTTGATTGATATAGGCACACGGAGAATCTTCTCGTCAGAGCATGATATCTTCAGGGAGAGTGCCAGGAAGTTCTTTCAGGAAGAAGTGCTGCCTTTTCACGCAGAGTAAGATAACCTCTTAAACATTTTGTTTAGCCAAATGAAATGCATTTTTTTCCCCCAAAATGCTTTTGGCGGTGTTGCTCTTAATATGGCAAGATAAACAGGTTATTAGTTTTCATTTACAAGCTTTCTAATTCAAATTTACTGAATCAAAACAAACCTGTGAAAATCATGCTTGAAGAAAAATCACACATAACCAAAATTCACTGCATCCTCCAGTGTAGGCAGTCTGGCATCCTCAGCTTAGGCCTATGAGCAGATAAATACAGTTTGCAAGAATTGCAGCAAGGTATTCCTGTTTTGTAGGATTAACTCTGACACCAGTGTCTTGGGTAGAGTTAGGGGACAGTTGCCATGGGACTGATGTAACTAACAAAGGCATTCATGTTTTGTTTGGGTTACACCAGCAAATATTTTGTGACTACAAAGTTCACATAGCATGGTAAGGTGAATTACGTATTACCAAGAAACTTGCACAAACCATCTTTGTTTAAATTTCTGTTACTTTTACTTCTGTGGAAAGTAGAAGTATTGTAATTCCACTGAACTAGAGCTGGAGGGTGGTTTTAGCCCTTATTTTAGCTATATCCAATCAAGTTATATTTGGGGAAAGAAAATAAATTAAGTGAGGATTAAGTGGTTATGAACTGAAAGTCTTCAGCTTCAGTAGAGTCTTAAGCAATTTTCACTTTACTTGACGTGAAAACAGTGGGGAGTAGCAAAGGGCTTATTCTGAAATTACCCTGCTAGATGAGTATGCTGATACAGCTCACAATTGAGTGGGTGGAATATTGTGGCTCTGGGGCAGGACTGAGGAACAGGAGGCAATGGAAATGACTTACAGCAGGGTTGGTGGCAGCTAGTTTTTTTATCCTCAATCCACAACCTTGTAGTAGTATGCTATGCTCTTCCATTGTGCAGTTATATTCTGTCCACAAAACCAGACATTTTCCCTTGTTTTTTGTTACACTTGTGGTGCAGGTTTGTGAACAGGTACTGGCTCTACTTGAGGTTACTGAAGATCCTATTTGCTGTTGTGCTGATGCAAGGGTTTCTTAGAGAGGCTGGAACAAGTTGAAATTTTGTTCTTGCATCATTGCAATGACTGATGAACCAATCTGTTCTCACACCTCTCAAGTAAACAAGGAGGCTTCAGGCACAGTATATTAATTGTCTGGGCTGATGTGAAAAGCCAAATGTGGCATCAATTGAATGCAATTGTGGATTATTGTGAGGAGGTTAGGGTAGCTTTGATACTGGGTGAAGTAGAGACAGGAATGGCCCTGAAAGCGAGGGGAAGGGTGAAGCAAAGGTGGTCAAGAGAGAATTTTGTAAGATTTCCAGTGTAGGAGCAAAAGCTCTGGAAAGGAGCTTAAATACTAGAAATGCTAAATACTGGAACAGGTTGCCCAGAGAAGCTGTGGACACTCATCCCTAGGAGTGTCCAAGGCCAGGTTGGATGGGGCTCTGAGCAACCTGGTCTAGTGGAAGGTGTCCCTGCCCATAGCAGGGGGTTGGAATGAGGTGGTCTTTAAGGTCCCTTCAAACCCAAACCATTCTGTGATTCTATTCCATCTATGGATGGAATAGATGTCTGTAGATATCTATGGATGCTACGTGATGCTATTCTATATGTAGGATAAACTGTGGATGAAGAGATGTGGTATAGCTCTGCTGCACTCAGGTGTGTCAGAGGAATGTCTCTGATATAATCCGTCTATCATATAACTTTAAAATTGTGTTTTTTAAAAAAAATTAAAAAACACCTGGACCTTTAACAGCTATCCAACTTTCTTCTGAGTTGGCAAATCCCCATAAAGAAGAACTACTTTTTTAAGAATAAGGGATTTCCATGGTGTTAAAGTTTGCAAACTGTCAGCAGCTAAGCCTCAACTCTACCTGTTTACACAGACTTGAAACTACCTTAAAGCAGTAATTTCACAAAATACAGTACTGACCTGTGCACAGGGACTGATTTTTATATAAATAAAATATGATAACATTTTGGTTCTGATAAAGCAGTTCTCATTGGTAGCATGGAAGTCTTTCACAAAAGATACTGATGTGTTACACTTATTTTGTACTGGGGAAGATGAAATGTCATGAAGATAAAGACCTGCTTGTAATTATCCAGATGGTTGCAGCTAAATCTCCTAAATACCAGTCTGGTGTAATAGTCACAACAAGTCTTAGTGAAATTCCTGTCAGGTTACATGTTGGAAGCAGGAGTTCAACCTTGTTTTACAGTAGGTGCCCCGGTAATGCCAGTGGCATCTGTGGAGTTGAAGATTAGAAAACCTGTGATTAACCCACGGCTTCTTGGCTGTGAAACGTAGTTGTGTGTGTACCCTCACAGTGTGTGTGGGTGTTCCAGTGTGAAACCGCAGCCATGACAAATAAACAGTAGCATTGGGGGGTTTAATGTGTAACCTTGTTCTTGTGTTCATTTTGCAGATGGGAGAAGGATGGCCAAGTGAGCAGAGAGCTCTGGGAAAAGGCTGGACAGCAGGGTTTGCTGGGTGTTGCTATTGCTGAAAAGCATGGAGGCATTGGAGCGGATATTCTCTCTTCAGCCATTGTCTGGGAGGAGCAGTGAGTACTAGATGCTTCAGGAAGTATTTCAGTGATGATATCATTGATGACTGTATTTGTTTTCCCTAAGTTGTCCTCATTATGGACTATGTTTGCTTACAGAAAATGGAGTCCTCTTTCTTGGGGAAAGCTTAGTTTACGCATATGTAAATCCCTCTTGTTTTAAGTATTCTGGATCACTGTTTGAGTAACAAGTGTCATTGTGCTCCACTGCTGGGGTAGTGCCAGTGGAGCACTACCTGGTATCCATTTGGCTGTGAAAGTAAATTCTATAAATAATGGTACAAGTGCCACAAGCTCAGATTGTCTGAGACTTCTTTGTGGTGGGGTTTTCTTCATTGTTGCATCTATGTTGTAATGATGCAGACTTCAATGTTTAAGTCTTTGTAGTATTTTTTTCTGAACTTTCCCCTGCCTCTTTTTTTTCCCAGAATGTATGTGAACTGTACAGGCCCAGGATTCAGCCTTCACTCAGATATTGTCATGCCCTACATTGCAAACTATGGCTCTGAAGAACAGATTAAACGCTTTATCCCCCAAATGGTTGCAGGCAAGTGCATTGGAGCTATTGCCATGACAGAACCTGGAGCAGGCAGGTAAGCCAAATATTAAAACAATTGTCTCAAATTATGTGCTCTCTATTGATTTATCAGTGAAAAACATTCTGAGCCTCCTGGTTGTATGGTCACCTTAGTGACTAGACTATCTTATGTTAGGTAGGACCTTGAAAAACCTGTTATAGATTACTACAGCTTTGTCATTTCAAGATACTGGCTCAGAGTACATTTCTGTATCATCCTGCTGTGGGCACATATGCTCTATATTTACTTTTGCAACATAAGTTTATAGTTACCAACTTGCTTGTCATGTGAACATACTTTTAATATGAAAATAAGTCAGGAGAAAATTACATGCCTTGGTAAAGAAGGCTGGACTTTACTATTAGCTTCTGTTGTGAAACAGAGCACCTTATTTTCTTTCCTCTGAATACTTCCAGAGAAATACTCCTCCTTACCCATCATTATTGAATGGCAGCCAGCACGTATTTGGAGTAGTCAGAGCTGGCTAGTTTCCAAAACAGAGAGGGACAGATGAAGAGCAAAACCTGTTGGTGTCATGCTTCTACAAAGATGGTAGATGTGGCCTGTGGCTTTTCACAGAGCCTTCTGACCAGGACTGAGCCTGCTTAGAGGATGTGGTTTTGTCTGGCATTTGTCATTTAAGGCATATTGGCGTGAGGGAATGCTGACCCATGCTTGTATTACACCACCTCCCACAAGCAGAGATGGGAAAATGGGACCTCATGCTCCTGTATGATTGCATAGATTTATCATCCTTTTCCACAGGGTGTGTTTTCTGTGTTACACTCAGCTGTTTCCCTGTGTTTCACTATCCTCATCTGTTTTCACTGAGCCCATGCCTGGATGATATGAAATCTACCTTCTTTCATACTGGGTAGAATTCAAGACAAAAATTGCAGCTTCCAGAATGGTTTCTTGAAGGACCTTTTGAATTTCGTTTCAGTGACTTGCAGGGAGTACGGACATATGCGAAAAAAGATGGAAGTGACTGGATTCTTAATGGGAGTAAGGTAAGTGCACAAACATACATACCACTCATAGGCTTTGGGAACTGAATGCACCCAGTTCAGTGCAGCAGGGTGTGCACCACAGTTAGGATCTCCTCCCAGTCCCTTCACTTTTGGTTTGGGTTTTTCGTTGTGTGTTATGTTGTGGGTGGGGTTTTTTTTGGTCTCAGTTACTTTTTTATTAATAGGTCTTAAGATGTTTTTGTTACTGGCAATTTACAGACCAGTTTATGGGAGGGCTTGTTTAGATTATTTTTGTAGCTTTTAAATAAGCCTATCAAAAGGCCTGTTTTCTCTTAAACTGTGAATTAAAGGGGGAAAAAAGGTGCTGCATAGTATAAGCAGGACCAGGGCTGGTTTTTAATACTGAGGTTTAACATTAAAATATATGCAATACTACTTGTGAAATCTTCTGTGGTCTGAGTAAATACTTGTTTTGCCACAATGCAAGCTTTGGAATTGTTATTCAGGAGCTTGCTGTTCATGTTAGGAGGAAAAAAGAAAACCAGCTGTATCAGATGCTCTGTGTGTGTTGTAAAGCTGTTGCAAAGCATTGACCTCTTCTTTCATTGCCATAGTAAAAAAGCAAGAAGGCAGAAATAGTGTTGAAATAGGAGTGTGGGTTCAACAGAAATGTCTTAATCTCTTTTTGTACCCCTGCTGATAACATAAACTGATGGGGACTTCTGGCCTTAGCAGAATTGCAGTGATGAGAATGTGTGTGAGCAAATACATATGTACAGGTGTTCATTTGAAGCCAAACAGGACACAAAGCTCTCTTCTTTTGCTAGAGTTGAGATGGATCCATTTGGCAGGTCCATGAGTCACTCTACAGGATTATAGTAAGCAGTTGCAACAGGAAGTCAGTGATAATTTTGTGTGTTATATCTTGCTGATTTAATTTGTAGACAAGAGAATCTCTGTGTTCATTTAATATCTACATTTGATGCTGTATTCGTCTTTATCATGGAACAGAAAAAGAAACAGATTTGTGCGTTCTGTGACCTGACACTTCTGCCCCACACAATACTTCTCAAACGAATTTCTGCCTTGTTCCAAAACACTTAATTCAGAAACCTTAAAATTCTGGACGCTTGAACCTTGCCTTTCAGTTCGCCTGTGAAAGTGTCAATGTAATTTTGCTTTCTGCTACTTGATGATCTCTCCTAACTTCTCTCCACATAGCTCATGGCTTTAGTCCAAGTTGCCTTTTTTACAGGTATTCATCACTAATGGTTGGATGAGTGATGTCGTGATCGTGGTTGCGGTTACAGACCGGGAGGCCCGATCCCCTGCTCATGGGATCAGCCTTTTTCTGGTGGAGAATGGAACAAAAGGTTTCATCAAAGGACGCAAACTGAACAAAATTGGCCTGAAAGCTCAAGTGAGTTCATACAACCCCTAAGGCAGTAGACTTGGAGGAAGCCTAAACAACTTCATGCCTAGCAATAGCTAAATGAATATAAGATGGAACTATGGGTTTACTCTCGTTGTTAGGCTTTAGAGCACAGCCATGCAGATTATGTGTGCTCATTTTGCCTATGGAAGTCTGAAATGTGATCTGCAAGGAGAGGCTGAGGAAGCTGGATTTGTTCACTCTGAAGAAACCTGGAAGGATGGGCTGTAGAGATGGTGGAACCAGGTTCTTTGTGGTGCACAGTGAAAGGGAGAGTGGCAAATGACATAAGTTACATTAAGGAAAATTCTAAGTAGGTATTAGGAACAAAAAATCACCATGAAAGTGGTTGGATAGTGGCACAGGGGCCCAGAAAGGTCATGGAGCCTTCATCTTTGGAGCTTTGGAAGGCATAAATGGACTCGGCCCTCAGCTGATTTTTTTTTTTCTCCAGCTGCTTTGAATAGGAGATAAACTAGATAACCTCTGGAGGATTACTCTAGCCTAAATAATTCTATGATTTCACGTTAAAGTGTACAATAACAGGAAAAAAATAGGGCAAAAGAAGTATAATGAAGAGATTACAATGTCAGACTATGAACTGTTGTGTTTCAAACCCTCCTAGGACACAGCAGAGCTGTTTTTTGAAGATGTGCGGTTGCCAGCCAGTGCCTTGCTTGGAAAAGAGAACAAAGGCTTCTACTATCTGATGGCAGAGCTCCCTCAGGTAAGAGGAATGTGAGTGCTTGCTGTCTGTGGGAAGAATACAAAGACAATTTTTGTCACTTAGTCTAGAAGTTTATGTATTGTGGGGAGTCACCTTGGACTCTGAAGTGGGATGTTCGTAGGCAATGTTGTGTTGATGCTGCTGCTTTTTAACTGAAGTATGCAGTGCTAAAAGTGCAAATCTTCGGGCATTGGTAAAAATGTTGATAGGTCAAAAGCCATATCTTTTAATTTTAATCTTTTAATCAGCTATTGAGGAACCTGAGGGTAGTGTATTAAAAGGAACATACCACGGCTTTCTTGTGTACTTTTAGCATGGAACCACTTTGCTTAGTAAATTAAATATAGCTTGGAGATCTCTAATGCATTTGGCATTCTCTTTAAAGAAACAAGCACTGCAGTTCTAGGTCTTCCACCAGTAGAAGCATATTAAAGATATATGGAACTCTGTTCATATAACAAAGTGAAGAAATTTTTTAGCTGCCAAAATACCTTGCTAGGTACGACTCAGTTTATGAAGCTTTGGAACTATTTGGGAGGGCAAAGAAGCAATGTGGTTTTTCAAAATGTGACTGTGCTTTGTCAAAACTATGACTTTGTATTTGTCTCATCTGGTAGAGATCACATCTATTTAATTTTATACTGTCAATAAATACAAAACCTGATAAAAAGAAATATATTACAACTTTAAAAAAATAAATGCACTCATGAACAGATTCAGTGTAATCATCAGATGATTTCATTGGTGCCAGAAACAGTTGTTCTGCACTTAGTTTTTGATTTTCACCATGTTATGAGGAAGGAAAAACTAGCTGGTTTTGTAGGCTTTGTTTTTTTATAGAGTTGTCCTATTGAAATTGTTAAATATAGTTGTTACTTAGACTGAGTAGTGAAAACCAATAATAGAAGCAGAATTTGAGGTGAATTTTTCAGTCAATAAGAGTCCTGTGGTCGGCTTTTGAGTCATCATGGTGGAGCATTACCCTGGCTAAGACCTAAAAGTGAGCTTTAGGCAGCAAGGCATTCCTCCCACTCACTAATTTCAGTAATGCAATGTTGTCTGGTTGGGTATTTTGTGTGACTTCTGCCTCCCCTCTCTTCATGAACAACACCTATGTCCCAAACATCTATGTCCCAGCTGTGCATCTGATGTGGAGAAATGTAGGGCTAACTCAACTGAATCCCATAATTTGTGTTCCAAAAGGAAAGACTTCTAATTGCTGATATGGCTCTTGCTGGCAGTGAATTCATGTTTGAAGAAACAAGAAATTATGTGAGGCAAAGAAAAGCTTTTGGGAAGACAATTGCACACTTGCAGGTAAGTTTGAACTGAGAGACTTGTATACAGATTGCAGTGTATGCTTGCCGTACATCTGTGCATGTGAAATAGTGAGCAAATCAAAAACACTGGGCTGTTTTGAAAGGATTATTTCCACAAGTTTCACGGTTGGACTGTGGTGTTGCCTCCGTGCCCATCATTCATTTTTGAAAGGTAAAAAAATCCAAAAACCAGCACCAGAAGAGCTTTAATGTATGTATTTTATGACTGGGGTAAATCCCTCCCAGCATTGCAACTTTTCGAGGGAAATATGCAGCCAGGAACTATACTGGCTCTTTGCTGCTGCGAGGAACAAGTTCCGTGTTGCTCTTAGGCTTGCATTTTACTGCCAGAGGCCATAATCACAGGGTCCATCACACCTGTGTGTGTTTCTGTATCTGCCCAGAGTCCTGGAGACTGCCTGTGCAGGCACTGTGTTCCTCTGCACGCAGAGCATTGCAGAAAAATGACACTAGAGGGTGGTGCTGATGGGGACCCCCAGCAGTGATCTTGCTGCACGGGTTCTGCAGAGGTGCTTGTGTTCAGCTTTATGGGCGTTGTAATGAGATTCCTCAGCCAGCAGCTGGTTGGGGGTTTGTGTGACTGCCTGTAAAACTGTTGGATTATGCTCTGTGGGCAAACCTCACTCCTGACAGGGGCAGGTAACTGTGTTTGGAGACATTTGTGCCTACGCTCTTTAGCTGCAGTCATAAAGCAAATGTTGCTTTGCGCAGGATTGTGATGTTACAGTCTGCCTGAAAACCACATTAGCTGTTAGGGCTGAAGCAGACCAAGCTCCTGCCTGTTTGGTTTATAGAAGTGACTCACACCACTGAAGGATGTTGGCTGCCTCATTTTTAATATACTTTTGAAATGATTAACCAAAAAAAAAAAAAAATCCATTTCTATGTCTTGAGACTTCCTTTGTCAAAATCAGATCTTTAGTTGTGAAGGGCACCAGAACTGGGCCCTTCAGGGGCTAACCTGGTAGGTATCTTTCAAGAGACTGTGATTATCATCTCTTTCTAAAGCTAACATTCAGGAATCCATAATTTCAGATGGAATTTAGTATGTGCACCATGCAACTTTAACACGAAAGAAATATATTTTACCACTTTTTAATGTAGTTAAGGGATGATTCTTATTTGTAGTAGCTCACTGTGGGGAAATCAGTGGCTCTACAGAGTGAAAAGACATTCCCCCACAAGAGGGAACACCCAGAGCCTCCTGCTCCACGCTCCCTAGGAACTTGTTTTCTGGGCTCTATGGCTTTTTCTCTTAAATTCATGTTTTGAGTTGACCTTGAGAAGTAAAGGGCAGTAAATGAATAAGACTGGTGAAGACATAATTGTGTGGAAAATAAGATGTCTTCTGGCGTACGGGGCCAAAGTTGTTTGAAATAGTGATTTCCAATACAAATCCTTCTGTAAAATGCTTCATTTTCTACTTGAAAGTATTAAACTCTACTACTGCTCTCTTTCCCTTTACTCCCTCTATCCAATTCCAAAACCTAGACGATACAGCACAAGTTGGCGGAAATAAAAACACAAATTTGTGTGGCCCGAGCCTTCATGGACAACTGTTTGCAGCTCCATGCGGATAAACGCCTGGACTCTGCCACAGCTTCTATGGCAAAGTATTGGTATGTAGTTACAATCCTTTGGAAGTGTGACTTGCATGATCCTGCCAGGAGTCTAGGGCTAAAAACACCAAGCTGTTAAGATCTAATGAAAAGATAAAATTACTGTCTGGTCAGTAACAACACTGTCAGCTTCTAATAGAGACCACTAGCTTTAACTTTAATCATATGTTCAGCAAAAGTGTTAGTTACACTGAAAACTGATGCTGGTTAAACACATCAATTGCAAAATAAAGGCATGCTTTTAAAATAGGCTTCTATTAATAGTAAGATCAGGATTCAGCTTTAGCTTCAAGGATATGTGAGTACTCCATTGGTATTTAGACAAAATTTCCATTTTACTGTAGCAAATTGTTTTTCAATGTTTGTTGGGTTTGGGTTTTTTTGTTTGGGTTTTTTTTGTTTGTTTTGTTTTGTTTGTAATGGGGTTCGAGACTTGTTTTGCCTTTTTTTTTTTTAAAGCAAAATTTTAATATATTTGAAGCTCTGTGACACTTTTTAGTCAATGTTACTTAGCAATAGCTGTTTGGTCCAGCCAGTTTCCAAAGCTGTCTGATTTTGGGAAGAAATACTTGGCTACGGCTGTTGCCGTAACTGAGACTAAACAGTGCTTTCGTTTGTTGTCCAGAATTCCTCCTCCCTCATCCTGTACTTGGTGGTGTTATCTGTTAACCAGAGAAATCTGGACAAGTGGAAACATCTAAGATATGACATGAATTTGGATAGTTTGAGTTTGCTTGCAGACTTAAGAGGGGAGAAAAACGCACGAATGAACAAATAATTTTACGGAAGATGCACAGGTTTATGGATTTTAGGCTTTTAAAAATAAGTATAGAGGAAACGAGCAGAGAATGCTAAAGGGATCCAGAGAGAATATTTACAGTGGAAGGAAGGATTTTGATTGAGTGTTATTCCTGGCACTGATTACGTAGAAGTATCAAGTACATAAGCAGAGGCATTCAGTTTTGAGGAGGAGGAAACAACTAGTGCCAGCTCAGATACGCAAACTTACTTCATCAACGAATTTCCCAAAGCAAGGCATTTGAAACTCCCTCGCTTTCCCAAACTGTTTAGCATCATGATTTTTTGTGGATTTCTCCTTTCTCTAGAGGAGTCCCTGTGACTCCCTTCCATAAAACTATCTTAAATTATCTAGAAAACACTTGAATATAAAATTGCTTTATTCCCTAGTGTGTCAGGACACCCTGTCCAGTTAATTTTGCTTCAAACTTTTTGTATAGTCAGTGATTTGACTTAAATGTGATAAGGATTTTAAAATGTGGTTTGTGCATCTCTTTTCTTATATCTGGAGAAAGGTCTGCAGGGTTGTTTGGTTGGGGTTTTTTTGATGGTGAGAGGTTGTCTAACATGCCTAAATTATTTGGGAATATATATAGGAAAGTTGCAGTAACTCACTGCTGCAGATTTAAAGTTGGTATGATAAACTGTGAGGATTTCACTGAATGAGGGGATGGTTTGGAGAAAAGGACTCCTACGTCCTTCCATGAGAAAAAATTGAGTTATCATTTTTGTTCCTTCTGTTGCCACTCTAGAAGCTGTATGCTTATAAAGTGGTTTTTTTTCATGCCTTGTGACTTTGGCTTGAGCTTCCAGTGCATTTAAAACTTACTTTGCTATTGAGTCCATATTTTCCAGTGAGCAAATCCTGGAGGAATTACAATGCTTTTTAGAATTGAAGATTCTAAAATTTATGAGGAAAATAAGGTATCCCCAGGTGATGGTTACGCTCAAAGAGCATCCTGGTGTGTTGCTAGTAGGAATGGACTGGGGCGAGGGGAGCCTGATTTGCTGTTAATTTCTGACAAAGCTGAGGGGTTTCATAAGAAGAGAGACTGTATCAGTGTGCTTCACAAAAGGAATCTCTTGGCCTGTGAGAAAGGTAAACAAGCATGAATGTTTTGAAACCTTTCCATCTCTGAAAGCTGTTTTATAAAGGAGAACAAATTTTAAATACATTAAATTGAACAGTATTTATTTCTTACTACTCATGTTACATTTTTGTCTTAACATATCTCTCATAATGTTTTGCAAAATAACATCCTTCTAAAAACAAATGTGTTTTTGTCCATTTAAGGTGTTCTGATCTCCAGAACAGCATAGCTACACAGTGTGTGCAAATGCACGGAGGATGGGGGTACATGTGGGAGTATCCAATTGCAAAGTAAGTGTAACATTTCAGACTTGCATGATGAAAGATTACCAGCAAAGTCAAATGAGGCACTTCCTTTACGTCTCAGTGTCACTTGTTTAGTGTTAGCAGTGATTTACCGTTCCTTTTCTCATCGTGTTTATTGAAAGGCAATCTGCTGTACAGATGTCTGCAAGAAGGCTTTGTTTTGATTCTCCAAATAACTCTTAAGCTGTTCACCAATTATTACCTATTTTTTCACAAAATAGGAGTGGGTTTTTTAGAGGGAAATATTAATTGAAATAAAAAAGAGAAGCAAAACCATGAAAATGAGAGGAGCTAGTTTGTGTATTTTATCTGAAATTAATGCATACGTATGAAGAAAAGAAAATGTTGATCAGTCTAAGTCTTGTATAATGCTACAGGATATCAAATTGCTGAATCAAGGGCATGCCTGGCTACACTCAGCTTTTTTACACCTTTTGCAATGAAAAGCTAAGAGATTTATATACAGAAAGAACAATTTGCCATGCCCAATTTTTTGCTGACTCTATGAATTTAGAGACAGGGAGTTTTTGTCTGTTTCCTTGTGCATTATCCGTGAAGGTTGTGTGCCATTAATGCCATTTGCCACACTAAGAGGTTTTGGTGCAGATTTTATTAAAAAAAACCCAAACAAACAACAAAGGGGGTAGAAATAGCAAAACAAGGACTACTGTGCAGTTGTCATAAATAGATAAACTAATTTTTTTTAACTAGTAGGTTTAGATTTTTTTTTTTTTTTAATTCATGAAAGAGTATGAGATACTGCTTTAAAATGACTTGTTCCTGAGTGTTTTCAATGAGTGTAATTTGTGAGTGTTTTGCAGCCTCTCTTACTCTAAAGGAAGGCCAGCAAGCCCTGATCAGGATGTCCTCGAATCCTTCCTTATCTGTGTGTGTGCAGTATTTGCCCATACAGGGTTTTACTATCTGCATGGTCCAGCAATGTGTATGTTTCCAGAGAACGCCTCATTGCTCCTGAGCTGTTCTCTCTGTAGTGAAGCAGAATTAGGAGATTTCTGGTTTGGCTCACAGCACCTTGCAAAGTTATAACATTTTAGGCAGTTAAAGCCTCTAGGAAAATATGAACCTCTTTAACAATGGGAATTGCATACTTAAAAAGGAAGGATCTTCAAAGATAAAATGCCTGTTTTTCTTTTGATTGCATGTCCATTCCGAGGAGGTGTTTTTAATCTTTCCTTGCTTTGTTTTGTTTTTCTCCCCCCCCAGAGCTTTTGTGGATGCCCGTGTTCAGCCAATCTATGGTGGTACCAACGAAATAATGAAAGAACTTATTGCTAGAGACATTGTCAGTGACAAATAGGGCAGATGCTTACTACTTTGGAGAGTCTCATAGAATACTTTTATATATTAATATATGGCATAAAATCAGGCATCAGAATGTAAGTGAAATAAATTTGGTGTATCATATTCTTTAAAAGAAGTGACACTTAAAAAAAAGAACAATTAGTAACAGCAGTGTGCTCATATGCAGGATATTTAATATCTAATGAACTTTACATTTAAGTATTTTTGGACAACACAGAGTACTCTGTGTTCCAAGAGTTCTGGTAGTGAACATTGGGTAGCCTGGTCTTTCAGACTTGAAGCCATTGTATTGAATCCTCAGTTTTCAGAATCAAATTTTCAGGGAAGTCGTATTCTTAACTAATAAACAAAATTAAATGCTAATGTAACTTTGAATTTGTATTTCCCCTTGAGAAGCAGAACTTGAAACTTTTGCTATTGTTGCTATACACCTGCTCGCTGCACAGCGGCTGCCCGCTGTGCGGCTGACCCTTATGTTTACATCTAACCCAGAATGCCTTATTTTAATTAGTTTGTTCAAATAAACGTAATAAAGCATTTCTATGCAATCTCATGCTTGTCTGCGTTACTTCAAAGCCCGAGGGGGAACCGGGCTGCTTGCTCGCTGCCCGTGTTCACCTCAGGGTACCGAGGGGGAGTGCGGAGGGAGGGAACGTAATGCCGGTGAACGTGTTTCTCCTTTATTGGCGTAATAACTCGGAAATATTTAGGAAGGTTAGTGTGTTTATGAGTTTTTTTAGTTATTTACACAGGCTGGAGGTGACAGTTGCACCTCCCGCAGCGGGCGCAGCGCTGTCCCCTCAGCTCCCTCACAGCCCCGGCGCGCGCCGGGGAGAGGGTGGGGGAGCGCCATCTCCGCGTCAGGCGGGACCCGCCAATGGCGGGAGGTCACGCCCCCCGGCGCGCCTGATTGGCCGCGCTCCTCCCCCTGAGGAGCGAGGGACCCCCCGCCCCGCCGCGCTGCGCTTTTGCTGGGCGCGGACTCTTCAACATCGGCAGTGCGAGCCGCGCCGGGTGTCGCGCCGCGCGGGCTGGAGGCGGCAACGGCGGCGCCGCTGCGGGGAACGTGCCGGGAACCTGCCNGGGGCCCGCGCGGGAGGGGCGGGTCCACCCCACGCCTGCCGCGAGTGTCCCACCCGGGATTTAAATCCCGGATCAAAACTTCTGTGTGGCAATCAACCTGAACCCACCGACAGAGATTCCTTTGCTTCGGAGTAACCCTGGCCGAGACTTCGCAGACTGCAGACCGCTTACAGAGCTGGATACGTGAGATAAAGTAGTTAGGAAAGAAAGCTCTGGGGAGCAGTTCAGATTCAGGTGTGTCCCGCAGCCTACCTTGAGATTTCTTGTGTGATCTTGAGCAAGTCTTTCCACGCACTTTTTTGTAAGCTCTCTGCTTGCAAAATTCTGAAGCGTCTCCCAGGAAAAAAAAAATAGTAGCAGTGACTGAGGTATTCCATACCCATCATCAATGGGAAGCAAATCAAAAATGGGAATTTCCAATGGGAGCCAATTAAAAAAGAAATCCAAATGACTAAAGTGTGCTTTTTGTCAAAAGGTAAATACTTCCTTTTTCTGCTTACTTTAATAAAAAAGAAATAGTAAAAATTAAACCAGATAAAGCCTGGTAGATGTACCAGCTCAGAAAGCAGTCTGTGTGTCTTAGGACTTTCCTGCCTTATTAGTCCATGTTGTGAAATCCTGGGAAATGTTTTGGGGAGTTTAAATTCCAATCATCTTAATTAGTGTCCAAGAGCTGAGTGTCTCTTGTTTAAGACTGGGTTTTATGGCCCTCTCCTCAAAGGCTGAAATTCAAAAGGAGAACTGACATGTTGATATGGACTTTATGATGGATTGGAAAGTATTGCAAATATTTGTTAGAGACATATGTACAACCTACTTACAGAGGCACCTGTTGTAATACAAGAAGTGTTTAACATATGTTAAAAATTACTTCAGATGTTACGTTGTAAATGGTACTATGGACTGAACAGGAATTAGTTGATGATGCGGTAGTAAACTTGGGAGTTATGCTGGATTCTCTGTTTGGAAGCAGTTATGATCTGGGAGAAAAACAACCCCGAGTCATGGATTTTATCATAAATGAATTCTAATGAGTTCCACTTGAAGTATGGGCTTTTTTTGATGTTTGTTTGGTTTTTTTTTATTATTGGAACTGGGTGGTCTGTCTTAAATGGGTTTCTCTTGGTGTTCAGAGATCCTTTTTAGAGGGGTGTGTGCATGTGTGTTTTATAGTGTGGGTTTTTGGCATTTTTTTTTTCCAAAGGGGAGGAATTTGTGCTTATATGTTCTGGAGTGTACAAAACTGGAGTTTGGAGTTTTGTCTGGATAGTTGTGCCTACACAGTGAGTGCTGCTGGAAGTTGAGACTCCCTGCATGATCCTGTTTGGGTTTATGTTTTTTTTTTTCTAATCTATTAATAGAACAAAATACTAAAATGCTTAAATACATGTAACGAGTAACTGGGCTGCTTTTGAACTGAGAACAAAAGCTTTCTACTGAGATGATTTTTTTTTTTTAAGGCTAGTCCCAGGTGTGTTAAATATGGACTTCTTTCCTTTTCCTTTGATACATCTAACGAGGACATGCCCAATGGGACCAGTACCTCTTTTGCGGTCGTTGCTGTAAACTGTTCTGTGAGAAAATGCAGCCTATGCTACTGAGCTGTTCTCTCTATTCTTAGAAGTCACTATGATCCTGTAGGTTTACGGAAAAGTGGGAGCGGTAGTTAAAGCAGACCTAAATCCCGGGGATACCTCCCACCAGGCAAGGCTTGGAGAAGCTGGGCAGGGTCAGTCCCGCCCGCTGCACTTGGCTGAGGCAGTGCCGCAGTAGTGCCTGTCTGCCAGAGCACTTTATTTTTGTCCGATGATTATCAGGAAGGCTTTCCAAGAGGAGCGTGGGATTACAGGGCAAACAGCACAAAGCTGTAGGAAACCAGGTTTTGTCGGTTGTGTTGAAGGCAGATCAAGCTTCCTTGTGTAGCTGCTGTCTCTTCTGCAGGTTGTTTCTAAGAGGCCTTGAAAATTGAAATAGAGTATTTTTGGGCATTCTTACTGGGCTTAATTTTCTGGTGTTTCACCAGATGCTGTCTGTTGCCAGGGTCTTTGCTTTTGGAATGCCTTCTAGACAAGGAAAAAACAGTGGAAGTTGGCTTATTTGAAACCATGTTAATCTGTGAGTAAACTGGAAATAGCCATATTAATATGAAGTGTTATTTGTAGGCCCTGAATTTCAAAGCAAAAAGAAATAAGAAATATAAAAATCCTACCCTAGTCTCCAGAAATCTCATTACTGTCAAGAAAGTTTCAGGTGTTTAGGATGAGAAAAGATGACTCAATTTACAAGGAGTGAAGGCTGGTACAGAGGAGCCTTTCAAAGGCCCATGCAAGTGGAGTTTTATTGTCACTGGAAACAAAAATATCACAAACAAAAAATCCACTAGAAGACAAAGCAATCCTCTCCCTAAGCAAAAATCCCCCAGAACATTGTCTGCAGTGTTGTGTAACCAAAGTGATAGTGTTATGCAAGGGGGGGAAGAGTCAAAAAGTGAAAGGGCCATAAACAAAATCTGGGAAGGGAGGGAATGCCACCCTGCGTGCTGGCAGATTTGTGGGTGGTTTTGTTGTGTTTCTTTTAATAGGGAGCCGCTAATCACCAACACCAACACAATAATTTCAGAATTTAGGCAAATTCCGGTGAGGTAAGGCTGGTGGGGAAGGGTATAGGGTGGAAATGAGGACTAAGAAATCACCAGACGTAGCAGGGGGAGAGGAGAGAGAGGGGAGTAGGAGTCACTGAGGGAATAGGGACCTGTAGGTGTGGTGAGAGAAGGGACCGGGGTGCAGGGTCGGGCTGTGATAAACTGCAATTCCCAGCTATATCCTCCTGGGTAATTAAGGCATTAACGGAGGATAAACATAAAGTCACTTTAAACATCAGTTGCTGTACTGTGCATGTCTGGTACTTGTTTCTTCCCTTCCCCAGTACTTATTTAATGTCAGCTTTTCTCTCTGCAATACTTTTTAGTCTTTTAAGTGGAGTGTGTATTTAGCAGATGAAAGCCAAGCTGTTTGCCAGTTCAGTAGCATTTCAGCTGTTCTGGTTTTGAAACCTCAACTATACACAATGGAAAAAGTTCCTGAAATGGATTACCTATGACAAAAAAGCTTTACTGGAATGCAAGTACAGCCTCTTCCAGCATATCATTTTGCAGTACTTGTCTTCCCTCCCTCTGCTTTTATTTCTGTTTTTTTCCCCCCAAAGATAGTTGGTTTGGCTCTAGAAACTCACTTCCAGTAAAGGTGGAGTGAAATTATTTTTGCAGCTTTCTGCCAAAATGAAATAAAATGTGTCAAAATGAAAATTGTGCAATTCTTGTTGAGCCAAGTACTAATTTTTGTTTATAATTTTTTTGCAGCTGATTCTTTGTGTTGCTCATATGCCAATGACTTTTTTGTGTGTGTGTATGAACTTCTTGGAGAAATACCAAGAACAGGAGATGGGGACAGTAACAGATTTTATGTAGTCTTAGTCTGTAGTCTGAAATGAGGTGAACGCACCTGAATGTCTGACATGACTGTCCTCAGGGCAGAAACATTTTGTGAGGATTGAAAGTTGCTGGGTTAATTGAGCGATTTCCCTTTTCCAAAGCATTTTATTTATTTTTTAGCTATAGTGTAATTTAAGCGTCTTCTGTCAGGCACTCCTAATTAGTAGTGTTTTGTCAGAGCCCTTTAGTTTACTGTTTGTGGTTCCATTTGATGGCACTTTGATTTATTGCCCTCTTTCCCCTGAAAGAGTGGGAAAGAAGTCCCCCAGACTAAACAAAAAACAAAGAAAATAATTGCTGATGGTATGCATTGCAGTTTTGGAAATTTGAAACTGTACCAGAAGGGTATGTGGTATTTGAGGGAATATAATCAAGTTAAAACACAGTACTGTGTAATTTTTGTGCTGCCAATTTTTTGAATGGCCTCTCCATCTTCATACAGTTATGTGATCCACACCTCCAAATTTCTTGTTTGCTTGAGCAGCAGCTCTGCTGAGTGTAAATGTTTTCAGGAGTAGCAACTTTTGCCTTTTAAACCACTCAGACTAAGGGAGGTGGATGGTAAACTTGGAACAGTTATAAATTTGTTGCTCAGTGTTTGTAAGATACCAGGATGTTCTTCTGGGAGAGATTCTCAGCATTCCCAGGGACAAATCAAAGATGGGGATTCCTGAGTTCAAAGTAACCCTATAGAGGAACTGTTGGCTTCAGTTCACTCCCCCTTATGTTTTAGCTGTGCTACATTGCTCTGATTTTCTACAGTTATTTGCCATATGCTGAGGGCAGGCAGGCATAGGTGTCTGAATCCATACTCCTCTGGATTTAAAAATTCTTGGGCTTGCTGGCTCTTACACGAATAGAAAGACACCAAATCATAAGTCAGCCAGATGCTGAGAGCATTACCAAGTCACCAGAGCCTTTAGTATTTGGGGTTCCAGCACTCAGTAGTGCATTTCCTGATCCTAGAACGGGGCTCTTCCTGAACAGCTGTCCACTGGGAGGGCTTTGTGCTGATTCCTTGGTAGGCTGAAGTTATTGGCTTATTGATAAAGGTTAAAATCCTGGGGATTTTAGTAGTATCATTTAGGATTAGCAGTAGGACCACCAAACCTGGTCCCGGTGGTGCTGGATAGGTGATGTACGGAGAATGAGAACCTCATGGTTGAAGTACATGTGGAGGAGTGAAATGTGAATACAGCATACCAAGAGAGGTAAGGCAGTAATGGAGCACGTGGCTCTCTGTTTTTCTTCATGTTTTGAGGGGTAAGGAGCAAGTATCCAGACTGGTACTTCTCAGCTCCTTAGGTTTCCATCTCTCCCTTTACTGTTTGCATCTTCAGTGTAAAAAACCTGTAGTTATAAACAAGATAAGGCTTCAGACAGGGAGTTTGCTTTTCCTAAGGTCCATATGTGGAAGTCTTGGAATCATTGACCCCTTATGGGATCTGTGCATTAAAAATTGCTGAGCTAGGCAGTTGCTGTGGAGATCAAAGAAAGTGGAGACATTAAAAAGGGGTGCAGTGGAAGTGCTGCACGAGCAGTACCCTGGTTAACCAGAGTAAACTGTGGCATTACTGTGCTATGCTCACATTTGCTGCTGCTCTCTTACTGCTTTTGGTTTTGTCTCTTAACAAAGACCCGACAGTAACTTATCTTTCAGTCTTCTGCAGGCCATGTTCATTTAAATCATTCATTGGGTTTCTTTAACCACCTTCCAAACAAAGCTGTAAGTACGGTGTAAAGCAGTGATTCCTGCTGTGTAGGCTGTGGAATAGATACAGTATGACTTGGCAGCATAGCTGCTGGCAAGAAGGGGTGAAGGTTGACACTGGTCTTCTGATCTCAAAAGTCTGGCGACCCTTCATTTAATGGCAAACCACAGGCAAAATGACTCGTAAAGAAAAAATGTATTTTCTCAAATCGTTATGAAAAATATTTTGTTTGTGTTGCACACACAGCGCCTGATGAATAAAGAACTGGATACAAAGACATGGGAAAGATTTTTTTTTTTTTTTTTTAGAAAACATTTAGAACTTAAAGTTTTGTGTTTTGAAAGCATTAACCTTGATGATTGGTTTCTAATGTGTATTTGTGAGAATATATAATAGTTAATCAAATGCTTGCTTTATATAGATTTACAGTAAATATGTTTTTCCCAATAGTGCCAGTCATGTTGTTCATGGTCGTGTTTTTCAGTTTGGGCAAGGTGAGATGACAGACCTGAGCTTTTGAGTCTTATTTCTCAGACTGATAGGATCAGAAATGAAATGAGGTATGAACAGTTACTCCCCTGAGAGGTAAAGGCTTTCATTGCACGTGGAACAACCTCTGAATGAAATAAAAAGAGAGTGTTCTTGTTTGACTTGGGAGTGTAGTCTGTGTTCTTTAGATAACATCCTTTTTTATGGAATCTGTGAATAATGATGAAATATTGAAAGAATGGAATGTCTAAAAGTGTTGTTGTGTTTGTACTGTCATGAAAATGAGAAAATTTACATGGCCCATGTTATTTTCAGGTTTGCTGTAAACTACCTACTGTAGCTATAATGACACCAGCCCTCAGAGAGGCAGCAACAAAAGATCATGGTATCCACTTGTCACCTTCTTTGTCCTCTAGAGCTATGGAGTCTGATACAGCTTTGTGCATGGAAAATTCCAGAGCAGTAGAAGAGAAGATAAAAGAGGACTCCATCGCACAGATTACTTGCTCAGTCCTGGGGTTCCCCACTGCTGAGCCCAACCTCAGGAATGATATCTTCAGTGTACAGCATTTTGGTTCCCCACCAGCCTCCAAGCGCTATCAGTCTATCTTGTTAATGAGTGCAAATTCTGCGTTTAGCACCAAAACTGGTAAGCAAATGAAAGCAGGAGAGCCCAGCTGCTCCAAGATGAGAAAGTCATTACATAATGGTGGTGATGCATCATTTGGTCAGATTAGTCACTCAGAACCTGAGCAACAGGTGAAAGGGGCAATGTTTTCAGAGGCCGCATCTCCGAACTTAGCAGGAACACAGAGACTGTCAGATTCAAATGTAACTGAATCCAGTAATGCAGAAGAAATGCAACTTTTAAATGGTAAATGGTACAAGAAGAATGGGTTTTTGGGTAGGGCTTTGGAAGTCTGCGCTGAAACAATAAAAGGGGATTTATTATACCAAATTCTTCACGGGCCTTCAGAAGGGATTTCGAGCTGCACCCAGGAGGAGGTGTATGCTCGCTTACTCCAGTGTGTCACTAAGCAACAAATGGAAATCAGCCGCGCCAAAAGAACTCAGAAGCGTTTACAAATGCTCCTGGCAAAGCATGTTATCAAACACTGTGATCAGCAGCTGAAATGCTTCGTGAAACATCAGCTTCAGAGGATGAAGTTTTTCCATGAGCCAGCCAGATTTTTGAGCAGTAGCTCCCTCAGGTGCACCAAAGGTTGGCCAGAAAACAATGCAACTACGTTGGAGAGTAGTTTGAGTGCGGACGTACAGAATGGAATTAGCGTGGCACCAGGTGAAATCCGGGGGTTTGCACTTTCTACTGGAGGGCTGCTATCTCGAGTGGAGAAGGACCTGGACTCTGATGCAACATGTAGCAGTTCAGATGAAGATGGTGAGGAACAGACTGTAAGAACAACTGTGGAAGCGTAAGTGTTAAATTCCTGCTTAGACTCATGCTTCTTGTTAATAAATCAGGATGGAAGGGTCTAGATGTGCACAGTGCTTCTTGTGTGACAGTCCTACTGAAGTCAGCAGGACTGATGGTGGCAGTTAGGTTTGACAGGGAGGGAAAGTAAGAACTTCTAATTAACACATTTAAGGAGCGGTTGGTTACTGTGTTGTGGAGAGCTAGTTTAGTGCTGCACCCTATCAGTTTGCATTAAAATAATAATGCTAATAATTCAATACTCAGATAGTGCTTAAATAGTGATAGCAGTGCTGTAAATGATAATTTTTGGCCAGTATGAAAATAACTTTAATTTTTTTGTGGAGTTATTAAGAATTAGTTAATGTTAGGATCTTGAAACCCACTATGATGTGATAATGAGTAAATATTGTCATCTGATATGCAGGTGTCAAGCCATCCAGTATTTGGGAGTTGTATATTGAAAAAGTTTGGTTCTTTAAATTATAATTTTTAAAATGTTAATTTACTTACTGAAGTCGCTCTGCTGTTAGGAATGTAGCTAGCAGTGGTATTCTTGTTGTTGCTGTTATCTTTCTTGTGAAGAACCAGAGGGAAATGAATATTAACTAATACTGTCTTGAATTGGCAGGAATCCTGTCAGTACAAATTATTGTAGCTTTAAAAATCAGCAGCGGGTAGGAGGAGATAATACCTGATGTTGGTACAACTTTTTCCTTTTTATTGTTTTACCCCTACCTTGCTACACTATTAACACAATCTCTTCAGTCAAGAAATTTTAGAAAGCAGTGAAAGGACAGCTGCTTTCCCCTTCCTAGAGCTGGAGAAACAGAGCATATCCTAAGGTTTGTTGGTATGTGGTAGGACAGTGACAGAATAGAGCTTCACACAGACACAGCAGCTTCGTAGGAGCTTCATGGCACCCACATTTCTAGCATTGATGGTCAGGACTGGGTTTGTGTTTACTGATCTCATACTCTCTGCTGTTAGGGAGTGTCTAGGAAAAAAATTAGTAAGTAAAAGTACTTGAAAACACTTATTTCTTGGTCTGCTTCTTGAAAAGCGTAATGCTGAGAAGGAATAAAGGAAGCTTCTGAAATTGGAAAAGAGCTGTGCCCTGTTACTTGTTTATAGCTTCAGTCTGGCATGGCTGTATCAAATCACTGCTATTCTGTTAAATCACAGAGTCCTGAAAAACAGGAGAAAGCTTTCATTTCCTTTTACATGTTGTCAGAATGGTAAATACTGTGCTGAAGTCCAACCAAAGCATAATGGCTTGCCAGCTAAGTTAGGATCACCCTAAGTATTCGAGTTTGCAAAAGAATAATTATCCTTTTGAAATATTTTAATTAAAAAAACCAAACATCATTTGGGCTCCTCCCAGTGTAGGAGAATCCACATTCTTAACTGATATGTTTGAGTTTTTGAGTAATAGCTCTGCCTCTAAGATTTTTATCTTTCGATTGTATGAACTGAAAAAGAGAAACTTGATTTTCAAACGGTAGTGGATGATGTAAAACTTGAACAAAAGTTTTGTGCAAGGGTTTTTCTTTTTTTCTTCCTGCTGGGGACAGTTGAGTTTCTAACTGCCTGCCAGTCCTTTACCTTGATTTCTTCTAGTGGCTTTTTGAGTTCCTTAAGTTATCTTTCCACTTAAGGATTATTCAGTTTTCTTTGTTGCACTTCTGAAAAAATGCACAGAGGATTATTAAGTGCAAACCCACCACCTTTGGCTCAGGAAATCCCCAGGCTGCTGTTGCTGGCAGCTATGGGAGTGTTCTGGAGAAGCACTGCTCCCTCCATGCCTGCCCTGTTGTAACATTCTTATCTTGGCCACTACTAAGAGGCAGGAGAACGGGGCAGATGATCTGTAGTCTGACTCAGTGTGGCCCTTTATTTCTGGGTTGTTTATTTTGCACCTTTTTAAAATGTTCTTAGAGCTGAGCAGCGGTGACGAGGTTAGTGATGGACCTTAGCGTTCGCGCTGTGCTGCTGGGGCAGGTAGCTCAGAGTTAAAGTATTGTTTGTTTTAAGCAGAGGATTTGTCTGTGTGTATAGGCTGAGGCAGTACTTGAATTAACATGGCAGTGAGGACAGGCTGTTTCCTATTTGGATGTATCATTATCTTCAGATTGGAATGTTTTTCTTCATTTCTCCAACCTTCCTAAGATTTGCCTTTGTGACTAAAAGGCTGCGTTTTTCTGCTAGGTGACAAAGGTAATCGGTTATTCAACAGTGCAGCTGGTGAGATCAGCTGTTTCCTGTTGCTACTTTAAGGCCTTTTGGATTGCCTTTTCACCTGGACAAAAGAAACAAAGCTAACATCCATTTTTATTTCTGTTTAATAGATTTACGTTCTTCAAAATGCTTTTCTCTCCTTGGGAATTGACTCTAAGTGCTTCTCAGAAACAATTTTATTGGCTATAACAATTGGTTATTTTTCATAGTGAGGACTTTTACACTGAATTTGTCTGTGATATTCTTCATAATACATAACTGTAGATACTATAATGTTCTAGTAATGCAGTGATGAATGGAAAGAATGTTTAGCGTTTGCCCATATCACAGTGTACTGACTGCGTTAGACCTGAGGGTATAATCATGCTGGTGACTGGTTTTTGTCATGACTGGGGTGCTTTTTAACCTTTTTGGGTGGGCAGGAGGTATCAATCCGATGTGCAAAGTGGGGAGGAACCTGCAGTTACCCTAATTTTACCTGAGAAAAGTTGATTCTGGCTCCAATTCTTCACACTAGGAAAAAAAACCTGGAGCTATTTTTAGCACTTTGAACCTGTTCATTCTCATTATCCTGAAAAGAGTTTTGCCCAATGAGTGTTGACATAAGCTCTTCTGAGCTGTATCTCAATGCTTTGTTGCTCAGGTAAGATTGTGTTTATCTATCTATTTCAATACCTTTGTTGTTTAGTTGTAAATAGCTGTTACTAGATATTTAGACCATTATTCCTCCCTTACATATGTTCTGTCCTCAAGACGTGAAAGATCCTTGGTCTGCTGGTGATGGCAATTCTTCTAGTTGATAACTCACAGTACTTATTGAACTTCCTCAGTGCCTGAAGTAATTTAAAAGCCTCATCCCATTTCATGAGCTTAATGAAAACATGTGTTGTTCTTTGTGTATTTGCAGAAGAGAAATATGAAAAAACAATTCACTGTCTTCAGGACTTTTGTTATTTTGCTGCTACTGTCAGCCCATGGAATGTCTTTAACCTCTCGGTTTTCATGAAAGATTTCTTTGGCAAAGCATCAACTTTCCATCAGTAATTTGTGATGTATTTTAGTACCATTCCATCCTTTGGGCATGGGAAATTCCCAAGGCACCACACAGGGGCTATGATAGTCCTGTCTGGTTTCTCAAAGGCTCGGTGCTGCTCCCTGGCTCCCTGTTAGGTGTTAGCACTTGAGGAAGACGGGTGGCCAAGGAGGGTATCATGAAGCTGACTGTGAGTAATTCTTTAGGAATTCACAACTAACACTTGAAATCCAACACAGACAGCATTTCACCAGCTGAGTTTACTTGAAACTTGTTGACCTTTGTGGTTCATAAAGATGAAAGATTATCCATAGAAATGGTCACAAATTTCAAACAAGGGGAACTGGGGGAGGATGTGAACTCGGATGTTTTTTAACAACACAGCTCTGCTCTAGGAGCTACGTATTGTATCTGGCTGGGACAGCTTCACATCCTTATTGGTCTGTTTTGTGTGTGTTGCTGATGTGGTTAGAAGTACAGTGTACCACTAAAAGCTCTGCTGCTCAGGTGGTTATTTTGGAAACCTTTAAAGTTGCAGGGTGCAGAGTTTTTCTTCTGTATTTGCTGATGTGTGTGATCTTCCAGAATCAAAAGATACATCAGTGGGGTTCTTTGCAAGGCACAGCTGCTCACTCCATGTAACACATGCACCTAATTGATTAGATGGAAAAGCTGCTTGCAATAGATTTTGCTACAAATTAAGAAGCTCTTTCTACTCATGAAAAGTCCTGTGCCCTCTTTCCCCAGTCTTCCTTCCCCCATCCGAAGACAATCCTTTCGCATCATTTGGTGGGATTTTTTTCCCTCTGAAATGTTTTCATGCTTTTCCTCTGATTTCTGAACATGTTTTACTGATTATTCTCCAGCAACCTCAAGCCTGACGAAGACACGCTGTTATATTTTTCCATGCCCACAGGCTTTATTGTGCCTGGAAACTTTTATAGTGAATGTGAAGAGATTGTAAATCTTTTTCTTTTTTTTTTTTTTCCCCTCTTAGATTGCTAGTTGGGAAGAGAGGAGATGGAAAATCTGCTTTTAGTACAAATACTTGGTGGGGAGGGGAGCAGTAAAGCTGGGAAAATACAGGAAGGAAGAAAATTACTAGTAGCTCCAGACCTAATCTGTTTGTTCTAGATTATTTTCCGTTTTTCCTAGCATTTTTTCTCACAGCTAATTGAGCAACATCAATGCAGTTCTGCAGGCCTCACTATAGACAGCACTGCTGGGGTTTATTGCATGTCTTTGAGCCATGTTTCAAAGGAGGCTGTTTGTGTTGCAAGGTCAGATCCTGATTTTCTACTCTGAGCTGTAATTTTACTTCGTACATTATATGAGAACTGAATTCTGGGTTTGGGAAGAGAAGGAAGAGAGTCTGCCAGGACTAAATACTGCTCTTAACCACTAACCCCCAATTGTTTCCAATTTTTAAAGCTTATTATTTTACAAGTCCAGGAAATGTCTTATTTGCATAGGAAACTAATGTGAGGGCTTTTGAATAAGTATAAATTAGTAGGTTCTAATAATATGGTGATTTCAAAATGTTTTATATATTGCTTTTTCAAGAATTCCATTCTCTCAATTCTTGGCTTCTATCACTAGGATGTGGGAGGAGAATTGTTATCAGGGAATGAAAGAAAAGATAGCTTTATATCTTTTTTTTTTTAATATATTCTGTTTTCACACTAGGGATACATGTATTATTTCAGAATATATTTAACCTCACTTGGTTGGATTTCTGTGAGGCGGATTTACAACTTCTTCAGGGTCCCACATGCATTTGGTGTTTTGCTTTGGTGATCTCATGTAGAGCAATAAAAACTTGCTTTTGAGCAAGACTTCCTTCTTACAATACCAGAGTAATGTTTTTGTGGGTGAGGATCCTAATTTCTAACCTGTAATTGCATTAATATTTTTGCAGCTGCTGAAGGCAGACTGAAAGGATTTAGTGAAAGGCAGAAGCTTTGACAGGTTGTAACCTGCAAGGGAATCTTAGACCTGGGAATGTCAAAGCTTCTGAGTTAAATAGGTGTTGAATGCATATTAAATAAAAACTTGGCATTACTCTCCTTCATAACTGTTTAATATACAATGAGCATAATAGAATAGGAAATGTAGTGAGCAGGCACATATGTGTATACATATAATCTTGCATTCTTAATTAAATTGTAGACAAGAAGAGTTTGGTGCTTGATGTCAACTGCTGATTAATCAGCATTTTATGGCTGACTTTTTTCTTTTGCAAAGCTGTGAAATGTGTTTGTTTTAATCAAAAGGTGTGTTTACAAACAAAGGTGTGTTTACAAACAACACTGAACTGTCTTTATAACTTCTTGTAAAGCGAGGGCAGCATTATTTTGGTTTATAGCTAAGACTGATTTTGTGAGAATCTACTTCAAAGGGATACATCCAGTGTCTTTGAAAATCGGTGTATGTTGGGCCTCAATACAGGAAATCATTTAAATGCTTTCCTTTTCACATGAAGTAAAAAGTGTGCATAAAGATTTCCCAAAATAGGACTGCTCTCCTCTAACAGGGTTTCATTCATACTGCTAAATATGGGTTAGGAATGTGACTTTAGATGTTGGATTTAAATATATTGACCTGTGCTCTCTTTTATTCAAACGGAAATAGCTGTGAATTATTTTGTTTTCATCCGAACATTTTGCCTAGCTGTTGGGAGAAGACTTTTTTTGTTGAGGAATTTAAATCAATTTCATTTTCAGTTAATAAACTTTTAATTACTGATTCTGGTATTGGAAAAAAATAAACCTGAAGGTCTGTGTTTGAATATATGTGCACTATAAGCTCAGATTCCTCCCAGCTCCTGGGGGTGGACAGCAGTAAAACCCAGTGAAACTCAACCCCAAGCTCCTACAAAACACAAAAACACCAAACTGCTCAAACACGCTCCCCACGCCTTGTCCCTGCAGACTGAATCGTGGGGTTTAACCTCACAGTGAACTCCATCCCTGCCCTGCAGAGCAGACAGCCAAGTGCTGTTTGGTTCCTCTGCTGCCTGATCACAGCACGCCAGAAGCAACTGTGCGGGGCCCAAGAGTCTTGATTTCTCCTCTGCCCCCAGGGCAGGTGCCAGGGTCCCCGCTGAGGCAGCACTGATGGGGCTCAGCCCCTCTGCAGCTTCCTTTGGGTCCCACGCTTGGGGTGGGTCCTAGGCCTCGGGGCCTGAAGTGGGACCCATCCCACCTCTGCCAAGCTGCCCTCTGACCCAGAGGAGCACTCTGGGCTCCTTCCAGCTCTCCTGTCAGCCCATTCCCCAGGGCACTCTGCACCCAAGGGGGCACACTGCTCACACCACCAGCCAGCAAGGCACATTCCCAGGGGTGGAGGTCAGTGTGTGGTGGTACCTGTGTTGCTGCTCCTCCTCCTTTATCATTGATTTCCTCCATGGACTTCCCCACCCACCACAGCCCTGTCTGACTCTCAGTCCCCGATGGGGCAGTTTGACGCTGGTATATAGTGCTGCAGCCCCTCCACTATCAAAAACCTTTTCCAGTGCATCTGGCTTCCAGGTTATGGATTGACTTTTAGTTGTCTGTCCTAAAGATCTCAAAAAAGAATATGCTTCTTATCAATTGAAATCTGATACTAAATATATATATAATGAGTTACAAGCTGGAGTTGGAGCTTACATGAATACCATCCCACCTTTTCCTTATATATGTGTACAGATTTTGGAACCAACTTCAGTGGCTGGACAGCATTGATATGCTGCTTGTGCACTGTTACAGTGTTCCACTTGCACAGATTTTTAAAGGAATGTATTTTATAAGCTGTGCCTTATTTTGTGTTGAGCGTGGACTGCAGACTTAGCACTGCTTTCTTGATTTCTTTTTCAAGGACAGTTGTGTAATACTTACAGAGAATTTCTAGGTTTGTGTTCCTAGTGTTTTGTTGTTAGTCTATTGATGTTGTGCCATGTCAAAGGGAAGAAAAGAAGCTTGTTTCCAGGCAGCCCTGCTGTTCCTGAAGAACATCCTGAAGAAATGAACCTGCATAAATTTCTCTGCATGTTAGCACTACCAGCTACTCTGTTCCTTGTTGGACTGATGTACAGCATGCTGAGGTTTTGTGGAAGAAGCTGGGGTGCTGGGGCAGCCAATGGAATCTTAAATAAATATTTTTAACAAAAGGCATTGGCAGATGTGCAATTTGCAGCAGGTTTTTTTGTCAGTTGTTTTGTTGTTGTGTGTGATGGGTTTTTTTAATTTTTTTTAATATAAAGAGGAAATTGTGCTGGTTGTTTACCTTTTGCAGGTTTTTACTTCTTGGGCAGTTAATATTTCAACTGACTCCACCCCTCCCAACCAATCTGGTCTTTTTATCGTTAACAACTCTAAAGAACTATGTGAACAGAACTGGAGATGAAAAGCACATACCAGGTTTTGAGGCCAGCCATTGGAGAAGTTCAGTGCTGTAACAGATAATGCTGTTTTAAGGAGCGGAATTTTTTATTTCTTCTTTGAGCCCTAAATCAAGTTAACAATTCAGTGCAAGTGTAACGGTTCAGTTTTTGGTATAAAACCCAGTAGCACTAGAGTGATTCTTTGCAGGAACCCTGTAGCAGGCAATTACTCGCTGTGGCATCTTATGAGTTTGGAAGATGTGATTTCTCAGATGAGGGAATATATAGAGCACCAGTGAGAAATTCTTATGAAATCTCTCCTTTGCTAGGGTATCCAAGTGCAGAGACTCCCTTTCTATATTTACAGTTTTCTTCTACAGCCTTTTCCCCCTAAATATCAATTTTCCTCTTCTCTCCTTCCTACTGTCCCTTCTAAACTTTTTTGTGAAAGATGTAAAAATCTTACTCTGTTGCTGCTTAATTCCTACCCCTGCCCCCCAGTTCTATACCATGAATTTTCTCTTCAAGGGAAAATCACAGCTGTGGTTGATAATTTCAGGTGTTACTGCATGAATTCCTCAGGCCTGATGGCATAGGAGAAATGTTCAGCTGGCTGCAGTTTCTTTGTTTGGGGAGGTAAGACATGAGTTATGTATTAGTATCAACATATGTTATTGGATGCAATTCTGAAAGTATTAAGTGGCCTCAGTGTATCAGAGGTGGTGGGACCAAGCATGGGTGCCAGGAATTGTGGTGATGAGCAATTGCTGATGCCTGTAGAACTCCTGGGAAGCTGTGTCATGTTTCAAAGGAAAATGTCTGCCAGGTAAAAATTTCTGTTAAACACCAAAGAAAACAGCAACCCCAGAGGCTCCAGAAGAATAACCTGGCTGCAGATCTTCGCAGAGATTGCAGGATAATTTTGAGTGACAGAGAACTTACCTTGGTTGATTGTTTTGGAGGGGAGAGTGAGGCTGCATAGTTTGGTTTGGTGCATATTGTGCTCAGACCTCCTATGTGGTCTGAGCAAAGGTTGAGAGTGAACTGTGACAGTAGATAGTGTTTTCTTGTGTAGTGTTGATCAGCTATAATACTAGAGGACAGAATTTGTTACAGTTTGTTTTAATCTTGTTTGCACTCTGGAATGCACAGAAGAGATCAAGTTCATAAAACAGCACTCATTGTTTTTTTTAATTATGTAGTTATTATGGGTTTAACAGTTAACTGATCCAGGGGAATTAATACTTCAACAGCAACTGAAGTTGGTTCATTCTGAAAACAAACATTGAGTAGGTGTGCTGGAAGAATTAGTCCTTGAGAAAGCATTTACGGGTCATTTCATAGTTGGACGTGCTTGTTCAGCCATTGCAAGTGTTGGAAATTTTGGTTGGTAGTGGGCACTTTTATCTCATGAGTAAAACAGAGATAAAATTATCTAAAATACAAGCACTACATACCTGAATTCAGCTAATTTAAATGTTTCATATTGTGTCATCTGGTCTTCATAGGTAACCTCCTATTTGCTGTCAGTGTCTGTAGAGAAGAGAAAAGTGGACATGTTGAGTTTCTTGGGCATGATGACAGAAAGTATCAGAAGCCCTGTGCTCACCTTAATGGCTTGCAAGAAAATACTTGTATTCAGGCCAACTGCTTTTTGAGCATTGCCACATGTAGTCACAGGAAAACTGACTGTAATGGTACTGGAAAATTAGGGGCAGCTCGGGAAGTTCACAGTCTTTCAGCTCCAGTCCTGGAGGGACCCCCACCTAGTGGTGGAGCGTTTGTGCCAGAGTACCATGTGGACAATATGAACTGTTTTGTGGTTTTGTACAACTGAGTGAGCTTCCCAGGAGAACTGGGGGATGTATGACCTTTTCTGGTGTTTGAAGTCTCATGAATTTCATGGTGAGTTATATGATGTCCGGGTGGGATTTAAAGACTGGAGAAACGTCTGATTTTTTTTTTTTGCTCTTCAGTTTCCAGACATCAGTCCTTCACAAAGATTATAACCTTCTGCCTTCACTGACTCACAGAAAAGAAGATGATCAGCTCTTTATCCCCAGGGTAGTCTTTCTGTGGTTTATGAGCTGCTTCTTACTCCCAAATACTTCACTGCTGTGTGATTGGCAATAGGCCTCTAATAGCCCAGGAGTTCCCAGTGAGAGGAGAGGATGAACCAGCAGGGATGGTAGAGGTAGGTCACTGTAGGACTAAATTATCTGAAAACTGGATGCCAAAAAAATATGGATGAACTGAAGAGAACATCACCTGGCAGAAAGAGCAGAATATACTGCGTTAAGAGACTGAATGGAAATGTAAGTGTGAGGAGATGTCAGGAACAACTGCCATTCTTACTTTAATTGCAGAATTTTGAAATTGGAGATTTTTTTTTCCCTACCCACACTACGTGGGTGCCTTAGTCTCTGGCTTGTTCATGTTTAAGAATGTTGTAACTTGAAAATGTTGATGTTCTTTGAAACCTTTTGGAAGGAGACTGTGTTTTGGGTTGGCAAACGTGGTTTTTGGAGTTTTGATGTGGGTCTGTTGCAAGCACGCTCCTTTCCTGTTCAGCAGGAAGCATCCTGTCATTGGACGTTCAGACGTGTCACATTAGGGTGCGTTACTTGTTCACACTGGGAGTTACAAGGCTGGAAGGTCTTAGCTTCCTTTTAATTTTCAGGGTATAAGATACTTGTGGAGAATCTTGCTGTGGGCACAGGGCACTCTAGAGTACTTTTTCCTGTGCTCACCATACCTATTTGAATCAACCATCCTGGATATTTACTATCAATCTCAGGTTCCCCTTTTTTTTTTTTTTTTTTTGCATTTTAAACATCACTGTGTTTCTCCTTCATCATTTACAAACTGTTTTCAGGCCTATTGTTTTGTTGCTTATAAAAATAAAATGTTCTTAAAAGGTTTAAATCCAGTCCCTTCTCACAAATGCCAAAAAACCAAGCGTGTGTAGCACAGCAGTTTTATCTTAGTTAGCAGTTTCCCCTTGCCTTCAGGTTACCTGAGTTTGCTTTTTTGGACAGGTTGATCTTAGCTATTGGAAAGACATAAATCTCACCCACAACGCAATGGAGGCACCAGAAATACTTCTGAGAGCCCTGTTGTATTCTGCCATGTTGGTTTGGTTATGTAAAAATGTGGTTTGTTCTCAGTTTTTCTCTTTGGGGTAAGGTGAGAATGCCGAGTGGTTCATCCGTGTGTTCTGTTCTTAGGTCATGACCACAAACTTCTTTCAGTCCGAGCAACAGTACTGACTGTAATAGCAGTATTTGGTGCTCTTCACTTACCTCTTTGGTGTCAGCAGAATCAAGTAGCTTTGATGAAATACTTATACTTTTCCATATTCTGGGATGCTACAGTACAGCCTCCACATCTGCTCCTAGTTACATTTTTGATCATACTTTGATTGTGCCTACATTTGTGTCTGTACTCACTGTGGCTCTCATCCCTCCTTCCTGCCTTCCTTCCCTCCTTCCTTCCTCCCTCCCTCCCTCTCTTGCAAGTTGTGCAGGATTAACCCCCTGCAGTCCAACCAAAATGGAAATGCAAGCTGGTAACTCACATGGAAACAAATTTTGCTTCTAATGCAATTCCAGCGTGTGTTTTCTAAGGCACTTTAAAGGAGATGTTTTAGTCATAAAAAGTCAGTATTGCTCTGTTCTCTTCCAATTCTAATAGTCCTGGATGAATGGAGGAGATCATCTGCAGATTCAGAGTCATTGCAAGACCAGTAAGTTTATATGCAGCTTTAACATTCCACTGTACTGCAGTACTGATCATGAGAAACTTTGTGAGTGTAAAATGGTTTATATTGAGTTGCCAGTGGAAGAATGCCTTTGGAATTCCTGTGGATGATGTTTGATGTTAAAGTTGAAAGTGCAGAAGCAAAGTAGAGGTGCTTTGCAAAAGGAGCACACAGGAAGTGGGACAGACAGAAACTTCTTTATTCTTTTCTCATTCTCAACAGAGAACCAGAGCAGGAGCTTCTACTTTAGCACCTGTTTGGACTTCCTCCTTCAGTAAGAGGCCTGGTTATTTTTGTAACTCTTTGTGATTGTTTTTTGGTTGTTTTTTTTTCTTCTCTGTATTTGCACAATTAATGAATTCTCTGGAGCCACCTTGAAGCAGCTTTCTTTACTGAGTGAATGTTGAGCTTTACCCTCTCGCATCTCAGGAACACATTTACGGGCGAGTTTTAATGTGTTTTTTTTTTAAATTGCAATAGTAGGTTGTCATTTGTCACTGGAGTGACCATACTACTTTGCATGGAAAAAAAGTTCAGTTTAGGAATGTGAGCGTAGCTTATAGTGATTTTTATCTTCCTCTGAGGAGTTACAAGCTTTACTAAATAATTTGTAGATAAATAGACTTAGAAGCAAAGATGGTAAATAAATAATGCAAGATCAAATAAATATGAGTGGGAGGGATGGGAACAGAGTTTAGCAATGATCTTGCCTCTTATCCTCTCTGCAAGGCATTAAAACTGGGAAAGGGATCTTGACTTAAACTTGCTTCATTCTCCCTGCCAATGAAGTTGAAATTAGCCAGGAGCAGCTCTAACCCATGTCCCTATGGAGCTGCCCAAGTCCTCGTGCGGGCAATGGCCATGGGGCAGCCTGGGCTCGCAGCAGAGAGAAGCTAAAATTGCCCAGGCCAAGCCTGAGCTTAAAATGTTTGTGCTTAGTTCAGTGGACCCTTAGAGTGGGGTCTAAGGACATCGTTACACAGCATAATTAAATCCTGTTAGTTATATAGTGCAGTTTAAAGCCTTAAGAAATACTTTTGTTTTAGAGCAAAGCAAAAATGTACGTAAGGTATTTGAGAGTGAATGCAGTTAATTCAAGATTTAATTTTGTGTTTAAAGAAAAAAATGCAAACTCATTTTTGAAAAATAACTTGTGATGTAGCTTTGCAGAGGTTTCTTGTTTTATATGTAAGACAGTAATATACAGAGAATATAATTTCTTTGTCCTAGGGTTACAACATTTAAATGTCCTGGTTCTGTCAGCTGTGGTTGGGTATTGCTTATGCATTCCTTTATGCCATGCTGATTTCATACAGTAGGGGATGTAAGACCAGCTCTGGCCCTTTCCATTCTGCTTCTGGTTTCCCAGCTGTGTATAGGTCACTTTTCCTTTTTTTCTTGGTTTGCTTTCTGCCTCGGGTTGTTTGAGGGTAGCTTGCCTTTCTCCCCAGACTGTTTCATCTGGCTTGGGAGGGAAATCTGTCATTGTGATTTATTTCCTTTCTCCTGGGCTTTCTTGTTACAATGTCCTGATTTGTGGGGTTTCATAGTTCATTTGTTTGTTTGCCTTTTGAGAAAGGCAAGCACCTCAGCCCAACCTGCTGGGTTTTTTTCAGTTATCCTCTTTATTCCTATTTAACTTTTTTTGTTAAAATGATTAACTCACGGATTTATAACGGCCTCATTAAGCAGCTCTTTCTTAGGAGTAACTTTTTGCCAGCTCAGGGTCCTGAGACAAATCCTAACTGTTCCAGCCACCACACTTGTGTGAACACATTTAATTGAAAACTAGGAATGCAGATTCCCTCCCTTTCCCTGCAGAGTGTATTTTATGACTTCCAGGAGCACAAACATGCAGAAGCTGTCAATCCCAGAGAAGTTCCTGTTCAGAAGACCTGATTAAGGCATAAGTCACCGGGATTATTTTTCTGGTAATAATGGGAAAACAAGAGAAATATAAAGGGGCTGTCAGAAAAATAGATATTCACAAGATGACTTCATATGCCTTTTTTTCCTAGGAGAAAATTACTTGTAGAATATGTAAAATGTAAGCAATTTATTATTGTATATGTTTATAGAGTTCTTTGAATTTCTTTTTGATGGCAGTCCACATTGCTTCCACATAGAATTTGGATTTAGATAGGACATTTCAATCTCCTGTCTAATTTCATATGTTCATTTTGTTGGTGTAGGAGAGAGTTTAAGCTGGTGGTAAATATTGTGGGAGGATTTATGTTAAAAAGGGAAGAAATTTTGTATTTTAGAGGTGATATACCAAAGACTGTCTATTCTTACTATTTATGATAGCTTAAGGCAACTGCAAGTTTTGAAATTTTGAGTCATATTGTGTTCTGTAGTCTTTGCCTTGAAAATATTAGGATTCTCAAATTTGGCGTTTCTCTACTCATGCCAGGACATGTCTGACATCTTCCCCAAGGTGCTGAATTATCTTTCTTTCTTTGTTGAGGTAGTTGACACAAAGTTTTGCATGAAACAATTACATTTCTGTGATGTTCCTGTGCCAATTTACTGCCATCTGCTTTTTTTGGGTATCTTTAATGATACTTCAGTGCTCCTCCTTGCCTGGGGAACAGGAGATCATGTATTTTGCCTGTGTAGAACTTACATACAGTGTCATCCAGGATTTAGATCCAGTAGTTATCCCAATAACTTGAAAAAAAACCCCTTATTTCCCAGAAATTTGATTTTGTTTTTACAGTCCTTTCAGCTACTTGTCAACTTCAGTGGGGAAAAAAACATTAGTCATTTTCTGTAAATAAATAAATGAACTCAGGTTCATTTCATCAGTGAATAAAACATTATTCACTACTGGGATAGTAGTGGAAGTTGTATACTAAGATACTGCATTGTGTTTCTCTTGCTTAAATATATTGAAAATTAAGATTGTTTGTTGGGTATTACCACTGTGTCATTCATTTGTTTAATAGGTGAGTAATGTTTGGTGATCCTAGTGATGAATTCAGCATAATAAAATTAAGCCAATCACGATGTCAGGTACCAGGAGGCATATTTTTTGTGTTACAAAATACACCTGTTTTAAACAACAGTAATAGTGACCTGACTATACTAAACTGTCACAGCTGTATTTATAAAATAGCTTGAATAAAAGAAATCTAAACTACTTAACTTTTTTTTTTGGGGGTAGTAACCTCATATCTAGCTGGTCATTGCTGGGTGGTGTTCTATTAGAATCCAATTGTTAGCAAACAGTATTTGTGAAAGCTTGTGGGAGGGAGTGTGGTGTAAGAGTTTGGATTCTTGCTGGTGGAATTACTGGAATTCTTTACACTTCTGTATTCAGCCTTAACTGATACAGTTTGGTAGCTTATCCAGCTCTGAGTTTTATAATCCTGCACAGAAAACGAGCTTAGTCTGGGAATAGCCAATGAACATGATTTGTACTGGTTTGGGCAAGTTGTGTTGCTACAGAAATAAGCTGATGTGAAACTGGATGGGTATAGTCAGATATTTTCTGAAAGCAACTGAGATGCTTGCAACATGAGGCAGAGCAGCTGTCAAAAATGTTCTTGTGCAAATGTGGTTATCTTTATTTTTGGACTAACCAGCATTTTGTCTTCACAGCAGCTATACTTCTGAATGGAAGTGGCTTGCAGACAGAGCTAGAATTGGCAGCCGTTGGACGTGGCTTCAAGCCCAGATTTCAGAACTAGAATACAAAATCCAACAACTAACTGACCTTCACAGGCAGATACGTGCCACCAAGGTATTGTCTGTAAGCTCATAAATGGGCATTTCAAATCATCCTTTGGTAGTGGTTTTTGTAGTATTCATTTATTTGGTTCCTTCTTGTTGTTTGTTTTGCCCTAGACTTCCTGTGTCTGTGCAGGCTGTTGCATGCCAAGTTAATGGGAAAGACATCAGGAGCTAAGAAGTATTTTACCCTAAAGGCACTCGTATGGGACTGGGATTTGGGAACTTGTACCTTCCTGTTTGTGAGAGTTAGTGACTTACGGCTTTCAGGGGCCCACACAAAATACTCATTTGTCACACTGTTTTTTCCCTCTGCAGAAGAGATGAGATTTCATTTTCAGGTGGGATGGCTGGTTATTCATTTTTGTGTCGTGGGCTTTCAGGGTGGGTTTTTTGTTACTTGCAGTGCATGTTTATTCTTAGGATTAGCTAGTTAATGTTTGTACAGCATTTTGAACAGGTCAAGGATTAATTATTACTAAAATTCCAATGTGTGTAACTCATGTACTAGTTTTTGTAAATCAAACTGGCTAGACAGTGGCAAAGTGACATTCCTAAAACATTAGTAATCTAGCTATCAATTTAATGGGTACTTCAGGTCATTCTTATGTACAGGAAGCCAAACCTGTGATAATTCTAGTGATGTGATGGTGAGGGGTTTTAGAAGAGGGTGCTGTAGCTCTCCATTGATGAACCTCATGTAGGTTGTCTGGTCTGTGTTGGGGTCAGATAGGCACAGATTGAGAGGAGCCAGAAGATGCTTTGACTTTACGTGGCTGAACATCACTCCAGAGAGCATTTCCCTCTGAACACATAAAGAAAAATTATTCCCTCTTCTCCTTTCGCCATCAAAGCCTTTCTTTTCATATCCAGCTTTTCCCTAGTCAGGTTTTTCTTTAGCAAAGAATTGGAAAGCCTTTGTTTGAGGGTCTCTGCCCGCAGAAGTGGAAGGAGATGTTGTGTTTTGGTAAAGGGTGCAAATGCCCATGTCTTGGTGTACCAGAAACATGCACACTCTTACACCCAAAAGCTGTCAGCCTTTAGGATGTCATAGGTCTGATGAACTGCAGAAGATGGAGAAGTAAATATCAGAGAAATAAGAGGAAGAACATTCTTTTAGTAAAGCATTTTCTTCGCATTAGGTGGTATGTTGGCTTGGAGCCTAGTCATCTTCCTGGTGGAGATTTTTAGGAGCATTCCTTTTCTCAAACTTCATGCCCCTTTTACCAGCTGTGGTATTCAGTGTTTGGCATTCTGTCCCATAATGAAAGAAGGCACCTATTTTCTTCAGATGGGACTTTTTTGTGTACATGTTTACAATACACCAGTGCAGCAGCTAGGAAAGGACAAGTGGGTTAATAGAAGAGCTCTTTGTTTTCATTTAGTGGCTGCAAAGGAGTTACAGAATATCATTAGAATTTGTACGCTGTGTTTAAAGGTTTCAGAGTGTTTTCCATGTGTTTTGAGTGGAAAAAAAATGTGATTCATAGCCAGTGAACAATGATTTCAAGCAAAATGTTACTCCTTGAACACCATAACGCAATAGGAAGGGAGATGAGTAAACTGTGGGCCGTTTCCTGGCCTACTACGTTGTGTTTTCTCCATCTCTACGCGCATAGAAGGAGCAGCCCTGGATCTTTTAGTCCTTATATCTGCAAAACAATTCCATTTGGGAGGCAGGGCAGTCATTACCAAAGCCTACTGGTTGTAACCCACTTAACTTATAATTCCCATATAGTCCATATTAGTCTTCTAATTCTTTACTCTTCTATGCCTGTTCCATCTCTCCCTTTCCATACAGTCTGTTATTTTTCCTCTTCCTTTTCAGCTTTCCTCTTTCCTTGCTTGGTAAACGGATTTCTGCAACTTCAAAAAATAAAATTCCAGTGGAAGCGTGTGTGTGCGTGCGTCCCTCTTTTCACCACTTTTCATGTGTGTCTTCCTGTTCTTCTGATCTCAGAATCTGGGTTTTAGACTTTTTAGATTCTCTGTGGTCATGACCTATCATTCTTTTACTAAAAAGACCTAAAGATTCTAAATTCTGTTGGAGTCTAAAGCTATTAAGGTACCTTGTCCTCCTGTTGTGGCAAACAAAAATTAGATCTCTCCTTGAACATACTGCCCATAGTATAATACTGTCTGGATTTCTGTCCATCTGCTGGAAATGGAAAAGCACCTGTGTGGCAAATCTAGCATTGACTTGATGGCCGTTCAGAATCTCTGTGCCCCTTTTGGGTGTTAAAGCAAGTTTTTAAGGACCTTTTTTTGTTTTTAGAGAATATCTTTGTTCAAAGCTTTGAATTTATAACTCAAACAAGGGAATAAGTTATAGACACAGTGAGAACAGGACAATTTCATTTTTTCTCCTGGTCTTCCCTTTGAAGTTTAAAGAAGATTTGCTGTCATGTTTAAGGCAAGTGGCTGCTGAGGCAGGAGTCAAATCTGGATGGAACTACAGGATCCTTAGTTTTCCACAGCCACAACTTCAGTGAAGTCTGTCCTGCTTAAAGAAATAATAATAGGGCTTCCTTTTGTTTACATTATGACAGTCTTTCTTGTTCCTTGGTTTTAGTGGAATATTCTTACTAGAAAGACAAATTTGAGGCAATGTGATTGAATGGTCCCATTCCTTCAATATCTGCTTGACATTTGAGTAACAGTACTTAAAACAAGTACCTTCTTTCTCTTGGGAAAAAGATTTGATAGCCTTTTCTGAGTAATAAATTTATTTGCTCCAGATAATGGCAGATTAGGGGACCGTTTGAAGACTGGTTTTGACTGTTACAAAGTTATTGAGGCATGTATGTTGTCTAACATGTTAGGTTTTTAAAACAAACCAACTGAAACCTTACCTAGGTTGGTACTTGACCTTCTATTTTTCTAATCTGTCATGTGGAAAACACAGTATAAGGGTATTATTTTCCTAGTTCCATTTATGAAACTCCGTTATTTCTCTACCAAGTAAAGTTATATTCACCTTGTTGGGTGGCATTCTAGATGTTACACCATGTCTGATACCACGTTTGTGCAGAGGGTCTTGAGAAGCGATGAGATTGGTAAAATAATTAGGATAGTTACCTCTAACTATGAAACTCTAAAAATGCTCACCTTAAAGAAAATTATTAAATTGTAAAAGGCTTCTGTTTTGAATTGCATAATCTCCTCTACAGAAAAAATAACTGCCCTGATGTTTTACCTAGAACATGGATAGGAATAAGAGAAATAGAGCACTTTAAAATGCCTCTGCAATATTTATTGGCTGTGAGGACTAAAACCAAAGGGTGGTTGTTTCTTACAGAGAAGCCATCTTAAATGAGTGGGCAAAGGATCATGTTATACTCCAATCAGTATGAATTTCTGATTTGAATTTTGGCACAGATGTTTAAACGGTGGTATAACACTGGAGTTATTGCTGCTATAAGGAGTAGCAAAAGTGGTACAGCTTTTCATTAAGGAAAATGCCTACTCTTTCTGTATTTTAGCTGCTAAATGTTTTTAAAATCTAGTTTATGTGCTCCAAAGTCACTGGGAGGATTTAAGAGGGATGTGCCAGGTTTGACTGCCCCTTAAAAATGATTTAGGAAGGTTAATCTGTTGTCAACCAACTGTGTTCAATTGCTGTTGTCTAGGGGATGGTGATCTTAGAAGAATTCCCATTTCCAAAAGACATTCTGAAGAAGCAAATACAATTGACAGACCAAGAAGCTTTATTAAACGCCACAGGGAATTCGCAAGCTGCCATTGAGAGACAGGATTCTTTGCCGGAGCATGACTTTGAAATGTCACCCAGCAGTCCTACGCTGCTTTTACGAAACATAGAAAAACAGGTAAAGTAAAACAAAATGGAATGGTCAGTGAGGCCAAATGATTGACTTCAGAAATAGGGCAGGTTCCATGGTGATGACTTCCAAAAGGGAAGATATTTTGCAGTCCTGAGAGTGGGTGCTGATGAATTGAAGGGCTTAAATAACTACATTGTACACCAGGTTTACAAATTAGCCTTTTATTTCTGACGTGTCTGTGTTACCGCTTTGTTCTCATTCAAGCGGCCACAGAACAACTCCAAGAGCATCCACAAACCTGCCTCTGCTTTGTAGTTGGGGTCAATGTAGAGTTGCCACGGGTTGTTTCAGGAGATCCTCACACAGCTGACAGTGGAGGTACGTTGCACTTGAATTAAAAAAAAAGCCCCAACAGAATGTGGTTGTTGATCTGCCTTCTCAAGCATCATGGGAATCAGGTTGGGAGCTGAGGAATTCCAGGAGGCATAGTTGTGAGGGGAGTTCCGCTTCATGGTGCTTAAAAGTTTCCAAGGTTAATTCCAGGGAATATGATGTAGACTCCAGCAGGGTTTCCTTTTGCTCGAAAGTACATAAAGAACATGATAGGATCACATTGCTGAAGGAGGTACAGGAAATTTGTTTTCAGAATGAATGTATGCAGTTTGCGTAAAGCAAACATGACAAAGCCACTGTGGGGCATTAATATGTTGCTCTGCTGCTTCACATAAATTCCTTGTCATCCATGTGTTTTTTTCAAAGGCAATAGTAGCTTTAGGTACTAGTGAATCTCTGTGCCAATTTTTCTTATTTGGTAGTCATATTTTCTTGTTCTTAAAATGCTTCCCCTGCTTGATAGATCTTTTCCACCACAGGCAGGAGTGAGGAAACAATGAAACAGGAAATTTATATGCTCAGTGCTGGCAATTGCATAAGGTAACCCAAAGAGCATTTTTAGAAAGTGGTGAATTGCCCCTTTTTAAGTGGTTGCTTGGGGAATTAAACGCACTTTTCAGTAAGGCATTTGACAATTTAAGTCATAGTGATGTGTTTCCTGGTCCCCAGGCAGCCACAGACTTGGTCCAAGAACTTTGATGATCTGAAAATTACTTGGAATTAAAGGTGTTTTTCATTTAACAGATCACATTGGATTTTTTCCCTTTACACCACAAAAAGCTTTGGGGTTTGATTTCCTTTTTGACTACCAGTTCCGTAAATCATCCTTAAATCTGAGGGTCTGAGTTTCTGCTTGTTCAGTATTAGGAGCAGCAATGCTGTAGGCTGAAGTACATCTACAAACATTCCCACAGGATTCTTCAGTCTGTTGTTAAGGTATTTCTTTGTTAAAAATAATTTTACTTGTGAACCAAAAAACCCTCATATAGAACAGAAGTGACTGAGGCTGGCAATTTTTATTAGTACTGTTTTCAAGTCCTTTTCAGAGCTATGCAAGTTTTTAAAAACATGTCTGTTTTTCCTTGCGTTTTGGAAGTCTGCCATTGTTTTTGTGCTTTTATATGTAGTAGAGACTTTGCTCCTTACAGATTGAATTCTGTTGAGATTTTTCAATCAATCTGCTAAATATTTTACTGGTGTCTTGTTTGCTTTGTGCAGACCTTTTGTTATTGACTTGTTTCTCTCTTTCAATATCCATACCTGAATATTTTATTCTGATGTGACATTTTTACCTAATTGCATCATTTGAACATGAACAGAAAATACGTGAATTGTAATAAAAGGGGGAAAAAAAATTTCTTCCCCTTTCTGCATAAATGTCAGCCTTTAAGGTCTGACTTCTAAAACAAAAACATCATTGTGAAATGTTATCTGGTGTCAGTCCACAATTCATTGCTTTGCAAGGAGTAAGTCTTAACAAATTGGCTGCATTTGTTTTGGGGCAGTTCTGAAAGTCCAGGTTTTGATGTGTTTGGGGGGTCTTCTTGTTGCTGTTTTTGTGGATACCAGAATATTTTATTCATTGGATCTGTGGTTACAACAGTCCTTATGTAGTTACACTTCCTTTTGTAAAAAAACCTTTGTCAAAGTACAGTGAGCAATGAAAAGGATTCTTTTAAGAAGAAAAATACTTTGAGTGAACCAAATGTACAGTGAATAGACAGTTGACCTTGTTGCCCCCCCGGTGAAATGCTTGTGAAATGGCCAGTTACCAGCTCTGGCTGCAGCTGTTGTAACATCAGCTGTGCAGTGTTCTGGTTTCTTTTTCCCTTTTAAAAACTTTTGGTTTCAGTAATAAGATCACTAATGTGTTTTGTGTGCTACTTACTCAAATGTATAAGCAATGTCTTTGACAGGTTGTTCAGGGTTATGTTGGTGTTTTGTTGGTGTTTTACTGGTTTTTCTGGTGTAGTTGAACATAATCATGAAAGAAAAAACATGCAACAGTTGATTATTTACAAGAAGAAACTAAATGTGGTTATTCCATGATGTGTGTGAATGGAATCCTGTGTAGGAAATCAACAAACCCCCAGGACCTTTGAGCTGTTGAGTCTGGATAAAAGTCTGACTACATTGTATTTTGTTTAAATTTTTTTTCCAGAGTGCACAACTGAGTGAAATCATCAGCAGCCTAATCGCTCCACTAAATCTGTCTCCAGCTTCTTCATCTCTTTCCTCCAAGATCTGTAGGCACAGACAGCTGATCAATGGCGTCTCCTTCAGGTAGGTGACAGTGTAGTAGGGGTTTTTTTTCGAGAATAACCTTTAATAAAGTTATGTAGATGGAAATAATAATCATTACAGTATTAAACCAGGAAAAGAGAGCTGCTTTCTGTGAGCTTCAAGAGAAGTCAAGTCTTGTTTATAAGTTTGAAAGTAGTAGATTTTTGTGTTATTCTTAGAGACATCATAAAAATATGCAGCCACTGTAAGTACATTTAAGTACTGGGAAGATGAATGTATATGTGAAGTAGTGAAAGAGAAAGCAACACACTACTTGTGATTGTTTGAGACTTAATGCCTTCTGTTACAGTGAGTGCAGCTTTATTTCTGGAAAAGTGACAGCCTAGATTAGGAGAGTACGTAAGCAATGTCACCTGTGTCCCAGCATGAGTCAGTGTCAGGGTGGCAAGTGCCATTAATTTTAAGCACATCAGTCTGCTTCAATAAAAGGCCAAATTTATCTTTGCCACCTACATTTTCAGGAATTTGAAGATACTATTTTCCATTCGAGGTCTTTTGTTCTGAATGGACATATCTTCCAGGATGACTGTTGCTTGAAATTAATATTGTAGAAGAATGTTTCTCAGTACTAGTCCATCTTTTACTCAAAGTAATTCCATCCTTTATTCAAAGATTTTACGTACAGTACAGTCTGTAATAAGTATTAGTCTCCAAACAGCATTAAGGTGATTGACTACAGTTCTGTCTTACAAAAGACTTAGGTATGTTGGATTTTTTCCTGAGATACTGGTAATGTGATTCTTGAGGATGGAGGGGTTGCTGGTATTCATGGGTCTTAATTAAGATCAGGTGGGTGAAGAAACTGTTCCCAGCTCGAGCTGCAGTGTTTATGGCAGAGTGTGCAGCAGAATGTAATTCCCTGACTGGCGGCTCCCAGGAGAGCTGCCCACACCGTCTGGTTCAGCAGCTTTGCTGTAGAGGCTGTAGCCTCCCACAAAGGGATTATAATGAGCAGCTTGGATGGGCACCTTCTTTAGCTGCCGTCTGTTCCACAGCAATTTTGTGACTCTGCCCTAATTTAAGGATGAAGGAGCCCTGTCGTGTAATATCCATGCTCCTGATGTATCAGTTGTTCACAGGTAATGTGGAGGAAAATCAGAAGATTCCTCAGCGTTTTGTTGTAAAAATAACCCTGAAATAGGAGTTCCTAATAGAGATGAGTATGTGAAAGAAGAGAGTAATTTAGGCATTTCTCTATGTAGCTTTTCTTCACTCAGTTGAATCTAGGTGCCAGGATAGCCAGATGCGTTGCATGAAGGTAGATGCTCGTAGAAGCAGTTCCCTAAGCTAGTGATAGCCACTGTTATGAGGGGAGAGAAAGCAAAAAGTTCATTACTTCAGTGCAAACAGTGTCTGTCTGGTGTCTTGGTTTGCAGGCATGCACCTGGAAGTAAGGCCAAGAGCCAGAAAGGCCAATCTATGAGCTTGGAAGGGAGTGTTCCCAGAAATTTCATGACTTTCTCAGTTGGCAGTGCTCTTCCGTAGAATCACATTTTGAAAACCATCCAAATTAAGATCAAACTAAATGGGTGACTCAAACCTTGATTGGGAAGTTGGTTTACACAGGTGTCAGGAAAACCACACTGCTCTTGACTGGAGCTCCAGGCCATGCCGCCGAGATCTCTGCTGTCTCTGAAAATGGAGCCATGCATTGCTGCAAGGCACAGGAGCAGTCGTAGAGCAGTTGGCAGAGGCTGCAGAGAGACCTGGGCAGACCACCAGAACAAAGGCAGGAATCATAGAAGTTGAGGAGCCAGGCTGAGGAGCTTTTTGTTCTAATTTACCTGTCCAAGTTGTCTCTCCTGTGGAAGTCTATAAGCTGGGCTTGGGACCATCTGACTACAAGGTGGATGATTAAAAAATGTTTTTGAGAATTCAGAGGAAGTATTTTACAAAATCTTTTGCATGGACTCTAAACCTTTTATTTCTTAATCTTTAAAAATGCAGTGTTAACATTAAAAATGTCATGCCTCAGTATTTTGTGCTTTTTCTTGGCACTTACTGATATGTTCCTTTAAATACTTAGTACCATCCCTCTGTTAATTAACACTTTTTTTCATGAGTCTGTGTTGCTTGTTGGATTGTTCTGATGTGTCAGAAGGACAGCTCAACATAAAGCCTTGTTGCCACACCAGCACAGCATGGGATGGTGTTTAATCACACTTCTATAAGAAACCCTTCTATTTAATAAAAACGTACTGTTAAAAGAATACCATTTGTCAAAAAAGATGTGTAAGTGGCCTTGTATTTAATTCATTTTCATGTTTTGTTGTTCTACTACATTTTCATGTTTATTAGTTCTACTAATAAAACTGTGACTTGTCATAAGACAAAATAATAATTTGTGCAGATAGATGACCTGTCATGAACCAAGGCTAAAATATCTTGTATACTTGCACTGCTTGGGCAGTTGTGATCAAATTCTTAAGTTTTGTAAAAATAAATGCACACTTGAGTGCTTTTTGCAGCAACCCTTCAACTTTGCAGGCAGATGTTGCTACAGCAACAAAATAAAATCACGAATACCTGTAACAGGGAAGTGCAGTCTTCCTATTGAGTCATTCCCACCCAGTTGGGAGAGTGTTTTGTATTCTTACCTTGTGGAACAGTTGCCTGTTCTGGTGAGCAGACTGGCTGTAGATTGGTGAGAGTGGTCTGAGGTTGTTCTACATATCCATGTAGTGTTTTCTACCGCTCTTGGCCACATCTTTGCACTTGATTTTGACTCCACGCAGAGTGTGTAGAGTTCCTAATTTTGGTACAAGTGCTTTACGGTGAGTTTCAGCCCCTGTGTGGAATGGTCACTGGTTTGTAAAGCTTTGCTTAGGTTTCAGTTCTTGAGCAAAACTAAAAAATCTTGAAAGTATTAGGGCAGGACTCCAGGTCTCCTTTATGTCAGCATGACTGCTGTCTTGACTGGAATGTCAGTTTGAAGGGAAATATAATTGTAACTTAGAACTCATAGGTGTTAAAAGTGTTAGAAGGAGAGTTCTTGAATTTGGAAAAACCAAACCCCATTATATGCTTGAGGGCTTCGTTTTGACATTTGTTTCCCTGAGCAGAAAGGTGAATAAGGACAATAAACTTCCATTCCTGACCACAGAATTCAACAACAAACAAAGCACATACGCAGTTTTGTGAAACACTCTGATATAACATTTTAGTGTTTATAAAATTTCTTAGTATTAAATAGCTAATGCTAATCGTTGTGTGAAGTCTTGGCCTCTGCATGTGGAACATATTTAACTTTCTGTATTTCTTTCCCCCCATTAATCATGAAATTGCAGAGCTTCAGACAACAGAGAGGTATCCTCTTCGAGCAGCTGGTTGCTTGATCATCAGCACATCAAGAAAAGAAGAAGAGACAGGACAAGACTAAGATCTGTCTCTGTGACGAATGTGAGCACGTCTGCCCGTACAAGGCCGCTTCATAGTTTTCAGAAGAGGAAACTCTACAGAATGCACAGTGCCTGTCACTGGAATCAGCAGGTAGGCCTCTGCCTGTAGGAGAGAAAACCAGAGTCCGGCAGCTGGAGTCTGCATGGGCCTGGTCTGGTATGCCAGAAGAATAAGTGCACGCTGTGCTGGTTATTCGTTGCATCCAGGGACCATAGAGTATGGGAGGCAGGAGTAACTGGGTGTGTCAGCAGGAGCTCGGAGTTAATGAGTTGAACATAAAAATTAAAGATCACTCAGAGTTCTGTTTATCAAATGAGTTTGTTGTATGGCTATGTTTAAAGCTCTTGTACAGTCTAGGAGACAGCTCGAGAGCTTCCCTGGGAGGCCGGACTGCTGAGGAGACATGCTACAGTGTAAATCAGCTTCCTGCTTGTTTTCAGAATATTTGTTTTAGCTATGAGAGAGTTTACACAGCTGGTGGCACATTATTTTCTAGGAAATTGAATTGCAATATCTTAATCTTGTTTCTGTTTATGCTGTCTCTGATTAGTCATATTGCCTTTTTCATGACACTCTAAAATGGTTTAAAACTCTTAAAATTTTCTGCATTATAGAGGAATTAATATTTTAAAATGGAGAAAGCCACACTGTTTGTTGTACAGGACAAGGCTTTCTGTTTGCATCTGATATTAATAGCATTTTTCTGGTAAGAATACATAATGAGTTTAGCTGTGGTGCTTAAAGCAACAGTCTAATTTGGGAGCAGAGACAGTATGAACTCATTCTTTAGAGCAGTGCTAATCCCAAGTGGTTTTGATTTCTTAGGTTTTACTTTGCTTTTTAAAAGTGTGTTACATCTCCATGTCTCCTCTGCTAACTGTCTGAGATTTACTAAGTGTGCCAGTGGTCTGGGGAGAAATTTCCCTTGCAAGGATGTTTTGTGCTGATTCAGCATCCTCTGCAAAATTGCAGAAATGTCCTGGTTTTAGCAAGATCCGTTATTGAAAAACTGTCCGGTTTCTATTAGCTTGAGTTCCCACCTTCCTGGCACTGGGGCTTAGTGACTTGCCCTGGAGGTTTGATAGGGGAGTTGGGGGTAGAGTTGAGAGCTCTACCCTCCTCCTAGATACCTGGGCTTTTCATCTTCCTTGAATTAACCAAGGAGTCTGTGGCTGACTTGGACTTTAGTGTTTTGAATTCAGCCCAGTCCGTGTCCTGTTGCAGATGTTGGAGGCCTGATGCCCTGAGCGATGCCTCCAACACCACAAGTGCTTCTTGCAGCTGTGGAGATGGATCCTTAGCCAGAGACTCCTGGACTTTCCCTTCCTTCTACTTAAACATGAGGGGTTTTCACTCCAAATGCAGTTTCTAAACTATCAGTTCTTCTAAACTGTTCTAAACTACCAGATTTTCTGGAAGCCTGTGTCTTTCAGGCTCATGTATTTCATATTTCTACAAGCATTGCCTGTGTCTCTGTGTTTTGAGAACTGGGCCAGCGTTGGTGCAGTTCAGAGAGTGGCATGGGAACCTTGAGATCAGAAACTTCATTTCTGCAGCCTGGCAGCAGGAGTGCAAGACAGAGTTTACATTTTTACTTCCAACTAGCCGTAGAGCTGAGCTGCTCTGCCTGCTCAATAGTTTACCTTGACTTAAAGACTAAAAAGATATATTTGCAATTTACCTTTGACTGTAGAATGCAAGCAAAAAGGGCATTTTCAGGTTACTATCTAAGGCTTCAAGTATTGGAGCTGGTGCAACTGTGTGTCTGCTCCATGCTCTTGACATCTGTGGTGCTGGGTTATCATATATCACCAGGTCCAGTGTCTCTGTGCCAAAACTGCAAAGATGTCCCAAAGACAGTGTGTTGAAACACCCCTGTAAGGAATGCTCTTTATGCTTACTGCAGCTCTAAGCTCAAAAGCCTGTATTTAGACTCTGCTTTTCAATGTCCTTTCCATGGGGAAGTTAACCAAGGGGCAGTGTGGAGAACTGCACCAAAGGCTATCACGGTTTTGGTTAAAAACAGAGGATCAGAGATTCTGCTGGGGAAATAAGTGATAAAATTAGACTGGGCATTTCCAGCACATTCTGACAATCAAATCTAAATGGGTATCAGGGCTTTGAATTAAGAACCATCAGAAGTGTATTGTTTCATTCAACAAATCTTATTCTAACAGGACCTGTCACTTTCTTAATCTTGCTACACTTGGTTTCATAGCTCTTGTTGAGATTACTGAGCCTGTAATGGAAGAGCACTGGCTATCAGCACAGGCTGGCTGCTGGATTAGGCAGATGTCTAAGGGTAAAATGGGGAATGGCTTCTGGGATTGATACCTGGTTGTCTTTGAAAATGCATTTGTATTCCCAGTAGTAATCCAGAAAATTTCCTCTGGTCTTTCATGGAAAAAAGGAGTTAACTTCTTAGCAGCATGGAAAATAGTTGCATTTTTAACAGAATGTTAGTGTGCCATCTCTAGCAAGTGCCTCTCCCATATTTCCTCAAGTTTTACATATTTATATAACCCCTGATACCTCAATCTGTAGGCAGCCCTGTTTCTGTAAGGTCACTGGCCTGAAAGCAAGCTGGAGCTGTGGAAGGCTTGCTGCCACCTCCCTGCAGCAGATGTGGAGTTAACAGAGACCAGATTGCTGAAGTCAGAGGAGAAAATTGAATCTCCTGAACGTTGCAGCTCCAGCTTCTTCATGGTGCCTGGTTCCAAAATCAGCAAGCAGCGCCTGGCAGTGCTGAGGGGCAGTGCTGCTATGCAGAGTAATTTGAGCAAGACAGTGACGAAAGAATTCTGACCAGAAAATCACAACAAAATGCAGACTTCCCATGTGTAGGAAATGAAGAAATGTTGGGATAGCTTTAAAGAACTTGTGCCTGATTTTTTTTGTCTGTGATGTCTGGTTGTACTCTTTGTGCATCTAAATGGCTTTCAGTGTGTTGTCCCTCACGTTTCTTCAGATTCATTTGAGAAGCTCATTCTCTCCCCTCACCCTCCAATATCCATGATAGGAAAAGCAAAGTATGAAAGTGTGAACTGCTATCCCATCTGTCAGTTCATAAGGTCACTGGGAAGACAGCCACGTTTTTTCTCTTATCTGCTGCCATGCCACATACATTTACAATGAGTGTGTAGTGACCTACTAGCCTCCCAGTGCCTGTTGAGAGATGCCCTGTATTGTCCTCTACTTAGCTGTATTTCTTTTCTAAAGAGGGGCTACACCTTCCCCTGCTCTGCTTACACAGGGTAGTATCTAAAAGAAAATATAGAATGCTATGAAACTCTAGACAACCTTCCAGACTGAAAGAAAGACTGCAAATTAAATAAAACAGGATGCACAGTGTTTGGTTTATCTGTCACCATCTGATATCCTCATGAACTTGAAACATCTTTTGGGACCAAATCTGCTTGTCCCCTAATTCAGATTTACTTAAGTACCACAGATGATCTGTTTTCTATCTTTCTTGCTTATCTAAATAGCTGGTAAGAGCTTAGACCATTTCTTGGTTGTGAGTCAGTGCACAAGCCATCCAGAATAATCCATATTCACAACAAGCCCTGGGATTGGAGTCTGTGCTTCAGTCCAGAGGACGCGATTGTAGTGGTGCATTTTTTCAGCATGATTTTTGAATTAGTGTTAAAACTTGAAAGCAGAACAGCATAAAGGAGTAAGCTGCAGGTGTGATCTTGTAGGAGGAGATGTGCTTGTGGGCAGGGGTTGGAAGTCTGAGAGTGCTTAATTCAAAAATGCTGGAGCTGTCTTTCATTTGCATTGTTACAGCGGGCAGGTCAAAACCTCTGGGTTATTGTCTTCTCCTATAAAATGAATGTAGTGTCATTATAATGCACTAAGAAAGAAGGCCAAGAATATCTAAGCATTAAAATGGAGAAAGTCTGTAAGTAGCAGATCAGTGTCAGGACTGTAAGACACAAACACCAGTTGAATCATCTCCTGGTGGTTATTGCACTAATAACCGCTCCTGATAACATTGCACTGACAACATTCTCCAATGTCTAATGCCCAGTGCTTCTGCAGTTGGTTTTCCTATAGTGAGGAAAATAGTAGCCCTGTCTCCAGCTATTTTTTGTCTAAACTTTAAGGAACTAAATTATCAGTGAAATACTAGAAGTTCTATTAAGTCATTGAGGCTAGATAGTGGTTTAATCTATGAAAACCTTATACAACTCTAAATGAAGAGCTGTATAATAATATAATTATACATATTATATATATGTTATATATAATAATATATATATATATGTATATACAGCTCTAAATGAAGATTTATTTTCTAAATAAAAAGAGACAACAGAGCAGTGAGATCTGAGGACTGTCAACTTTGGGCCTGTCTGTTTCTTTGCAGGATTGTAGAGCACAGTGGGGTTTTTTTAAATCTGAAAATTCTCATTGCATTTGTATCTCCATCTGCTGGAGGAAGACTTGGTTGTGTGGGCTGAGGGACATGGACAGAGTTCAAATTTGCAAAGATACCAGCACCCTGAAAGTTGGGAATTGCGATGCAAAAACTTACGTTTTGGATACCACCAGAAAACAGGTGATATAATGTTGCCAGCTTTTGAAGTTGCATATTGCCACAATTCTTTCTTTGCAGTCTCAAATGGGAGTTAAGTGAGAGCAGAAGAAAAAAAAAAAGTCCTTGCTTCTCCATAAGACTCCAAAACAGACAGGAGAAAAGTATTGAAATTCTAGAGTATGGGTTTCTTATTGTAATCTAATTCTCATGCTGGTTCTATGATTTTTGTGTCCAGCAGCATTCCCAGTGCATGCTTAGGGCCAATGAGGCTTTCTGTAGATGCCACTTGATAAATAAATATGGGTCTTTCCCCAAATCTTGTTATTTTCATTTTTAGGGAAGAGTGTGTATCTCTCTGTGTGTGCGTGTATATATATATATATATATATGCACACACACATACTATTATAATTTGAATTCTATCCAGTTTGCAGAGCCTTTATCTTAATTTAACAGTGGAAGCTACTTTAACACTGGAAGCTAAAAAGTAGGTTACAAGTCAATGAAACCTGAGTGGGAAAAGAAGTTCTATGCATTCAAGTATGCTGAAGGTGTGACAAGACTTTAGTGAAATGGGCAGGAAGGAAGGGACAACAACTCTAGTTTTGTAACGCTGCCAATGGAACTAGATCCATCCTTTGTGAGGTTTGTGGCAGGTGTGAGTTCTTTTTTTCAGAATGAAAAACCTGTGCTTTCCACAGCCTTTAGCTTGTTATGACAGTTCTGAAGTGTTTTACTGATCGCATCAACTCTTAATTTCTCTGTGGCATTTTTGAAAAGATATCCCTGTGGATTAACACGTCTTTCCTTCTTTTAAGTAAATTGATCAAAGATTAAGCATTAGCCTTGATTTTTCAATTGATTTGCTGGTTGAACTAAAGGTCTTCATTTCTGGATGTAGAGGACAGTGTGTGCTTCCTAAAGAGCAGGTCAAACTCTCCCATTGGCTTGTAGCAGGATTCAAGAAACTGAACTCCATGTATATTTAGGAGAGGTGGGTGGTCTCTGGTAGAAGCTATAACTCCTTTTAGGGCACTGTCCAAAAATCTGAATTTGAGACAAGCTGGGTGCTGAGTAAGTTGTCATTAGTGTTTTATGGAAGTCTCTGTTCTCTGCCTGGAAAAACTGGTTTCTGCCATAGGATCTGCCACTTCATCCTTATTGACAGCTTCAGAGGGACCAGAGGTAGGTGAATTCATTTATGTGTCAGGGCAGCTTGTTCCCCTGTATGTGACCTGCATGGGAGAGGTCTGTCCATTTGACATGTGTAGAAGCTTCATCTGAAAGGGAGAGTCTGTTGCACGGTGTGCACGTGGCAGCACCAGCTGTTGTGCCCCTTTCCATGTAAGGATGTCTTAGATGCTTTGCCCACCTTCTCTCCCACTACACATTGGTAAGAGAGAAGGTCTTTGCGGCTTTCAAATTAAGCTTTCACTCTCCACTGTGTGTTGCCCAAAAGCACTCTGCAGTGAAGTCCTGCACATTTACCTTGTGATTAAAGAGATTCCATGGAACTGTATGTTCTGCCAGAGGGTCATAGCTCTGCTCAGAGCAGGTTGTTGAGCACAGAAGATGAAGGCTGTGGAGCAGTGGGCTGGCCTTTAAGGCAGATACTGAAGCACTGAAGCAGAGAGGTAATAGGATTAAAATTTGGTGTGTTTGATATTTAAAGAGTCATGACCCACACACACAGTGATTCTCTTGGATCCCATAATTAAGTCTCTGCAGTTTAGTTGGCTACTCACTTACCGAAGAACAGTTTTTGATATTGAGGGGGATAGCTCTTCTTTGATGTTGCTGAAAAGTTCTGAGAGTGTGTTTGTAGGTAGAATAAATGCATTTTCTTTGCCTTTTTGGGCTTAGTGAGAACAATCAGGAGCAGACATGACAGGTATTCAGGAGGGTGTATTTGTGCAAACTTAATTAATTACTGGATTCATATACAGTAGCATAACTGTTACACTTAGGCATGTCTCCAGAAATGGTAGGAGTTTTAGTGATCAGTAGCTGAAACCATAAAATGAGTATTCACTTCAGAATTTTTAAGAGAGAGCACAAGATATCTTTCTTTTCAATTATGGCACACTTCATAGGCTCACACTTTTTTCTCTGCAGAGGGTTGGGTGACCAGTAGTGTTCAGCTTTCTGATCCTTCTATAACACAGAGGCATGAGCCAGTTGTGACTTGTCTAGTGCATCAGTTTATCACAAACAAGTGCAAGAATTGTTTTGAATATCAAAATTATTTGCTTACTGTATTTTCTGTAACTCAGTAAAACAGCACTATGAGGGGAAAGGAACCCAGGTTTAGAATTCATAATATTCTAGAAAATTGGATTCTGTCCATTGTCATCATTCCTTATGAAGTTTAAACCAGAACTTCTATTTTAGTTGAATATTTAAAGCTTGCACACTCCTGATTTCCTCTTAAAGACAGTGTGGGTTTTTTTCCTTAATAGAAAAAATTTAATGTAATATTATAATTCATATCTGCTTGAACTCAGGAAGCATGAGATTTTGCATTTCTGTATTGAAGACAAATGTTCCAGGAGATGTACAGAGTATAGTAGAGCAGCAGAAAACTTGATAAGGGTTTAGTGATCTTGCTTTCTGAAGAGCTGACGTTGTGGTCAGGCTTGCTACAGGGGCCTGTCTTGTACAAGCTGTGTGCCATGGTTTTCCTGAAACACCTTGTCATTGCTGTTGATGAATGGATATATTTGTGGGCTTGTTTTCAGTTGGGGTGTGGTGGATTTTTTTGTTATTGTGTTAAAGAATCAATAATTTACTGCTATAAAAGGCTGGGTTGTAGACTGTGTTCTACTCGGAGTTGGAAGAAGGGAGAGTTTAGCTTTCCAATAAACAGATCTTCAGTTTTGTTTCAGTAAGGTTGAAGCACTTTCTTTGAATGACACACTGTAATTCCAGAGCAAAGGGCTTCTGAAATTTTTTCATCAAGAGTTGCTTAACTTGACATTCCTGACAAACATCACTAATTCAACTTTTTCCAGTGGAAAACTACTCCAACAGAAACTTAAATGAGATCTGGTAGCTAGGAGCACAGACACTGCCAGGTTTTTTAGCTTTTCTTTCTAATAGCCTCAGTGGCATTTAAATAAAATTGCTCTTGCTTCTATAGAAGTCCTTATTTTCTTTTGCATTACAAACTGGCTCAATGAAAGATTTCATTACTTATGTGTTGATGCTGGAGCATTCGAAGCACTAATGCACAAATTCACGGATGAGGTTTTATAATTCCCACCACAGGCAAGTTGAAGAGAAGAATTTTGCATTTACCAAAATTGGCAGATGGATTTCAATACAGTTTCAAAATAGATTGGGACTGTGGAGGTAATTTGACCATCTCTGCATGTTTTTGAGCAGGCTGAGTTTTAAGCTATGATCTAAATGTGTTTGCGGCTAAAGTGAACTAAAAGCAAGAAAAAGTGAGTCAGGACTATAGGACTGGTTGTCAGAATGTGTTGGTCTTATCTATGTATTTTCTAGGTAATTTTACTAGTTAGTAGTCAGCAATTTCTTTTTAAAGAATGAGAGATTTATTTACTGTAATGTGGATTCATTTCTGTAAAAAAAGGACAAGCAGAAGTGGTGCAGTTGCAGCTTAAATAGTGGAGTTTCAGGAAGCTACTTCATTTCTAAAAACCAAATATCAAAAGGAAATATGCTTTTGTGCATTTTTGAAAAGCAAACTCTTAGTGCATCGAGGTAGAGCAACTACCTAAAAGCTCTTTAAGCTTGAGTTTAATGGTCCATATAATGGGAAACATTAAACTCACTTTAGCATTTATCCCTGTAGTGTTTCCAAACACAGGTCCCAGTTCTGCCAGCACTTTATGGATGTTTAAAGTTTAACAGATGAAGAGTCCCATGTGTTCGTCACAGGAGAATAACAAAGAATAACAACACTGATTTGAAGGAGTCCTGGGCTAGAAAAGGATTCTTTCCAAGTTAAGTTGAAAGTACTTGTGTATACACCTGTGTATAGAGATCAAAGTGGATTTAGGTCTGTTAATGTTCTCTTGTGGGGAAAAAAAGTTAAATACAAGAAACCCACCACCATCACAGCATCATAACATCCTTGCTTGATTTTAATAGTTTCTGAGATACAGTAGCAGTGTAGAGAAATTGTTGATTGAAAAGAAGGGAAGAGATGGAAAGGGGAACTTTTTAGTGGAATATTTTCTAAGATAGTGGGTTGTGAATATTGATGCCATCTCACAGAAGGAGCGGTTTCAGTAACTGGAGGGGGATTTTATGTAGTGGATATAATCACTGTATCACTAACACATGAGTGTCACTGCTAGAAAACAGCCTGGACTATTTCAGGCAGGAGGAAGCAGCTGAAGAGATTTCTTGGATTCAGAAAACAGCAGTACTGAAAATACAAGTCATGTTCATTGGTGGTCTTGCCTTTGATGCAGCTGCTAGATGTCTCCTTCTATAAAAAGTCATGAGAAAATATTATATTCATCCTTACAGTTTTTTTACCCTGGAACTCTTTTCCAGGAGATGATAAATGTGACTATTTGCACAGTGATAGGCTGAGACCCTTGAAGTACCCACTTCTCTCCCTTCTTGTCTGCAGCATTTGGCAAAGTATCAAAGACCTATAGAAACCCTTAAAATGTCAGTATTTTGGGGGTTACTATTACCAGTATCCAGTAAGACTTGAAGTACCATCAGCGGTATTATTTCCCTGCAGGACTTCTGTAGCATATTCTGAAGCACTGACTGCACTGTTTGCTGCTTTCTTGTAGCATCAAATTCAGTTATTTCCTTCTGTCTTTCAGAGCACAGTATGTGGCCTGCACTCCAATGCTTATTCCTGCCCATTTTCACCTTTTGCCTCAGTCTTACTGTCTCACACCTGCCAGTTCTGTTCCACCCATTATTTTACCTTCCCTACTTTAACAAGCCTCGCAAATAAGCAGCTACATTAATCTTTCTTTGCAGTTCTCCTCTTTCTAGTAATTCCCCTTACTACCTATTAATCAATCCTCAGCATGTCCCTCTCTGTATTTATTGCTGTGTGTCTTCTTTTGTTTATGTTGCTTACCTGATGTTTAAATTATAACAAGGTAAAGACATTGCCCTCTTTTTTTGTGTAAGCACATGGTGTGCTTAAAATTTTTAATATAGTTGCTGACATTAAAAAGTATGAGCTGGAACTGTGTAGAGATATTGATAGTAAAAATCTATCTGAGAGGATAAACAAAGGAGACCCATCTATTTAGTCTGGTGTTAGGTTTGCTTTTGCTCTCTATCTTGCCTTGTGTTGGAATTAAATTTTAAAGGGTATTGCTTTGTCATAGGATAGATCTAAATAATGATTAGAAACAGTTACATTTTCTCTGAAAGCTTTGACAGCTGTTTCCTGACCCTAATTCAAGGGGGGTTTTGTATTCTTTGTATTGTGCACTGTGGTCCATGATAAGTGGAGGTAAGTCACACTTAGGCTGTCTGAGGTTTGTAGGAATACTTCTCCCATTTACATGGTAAAGGGTGTCACTGAGTTGTTGGTTTGTTGGGTTTTTTTACCTCTTCTGGTCTAATTTGTAGTGCAGAAGTAAAGGAGAAGTTAAACTTTGTTTCTATGTATTCTTGCAGACTTTGCCATGCAGAGATGCCTCCTTTCCTTATAAAACTCAGTTGCCATGTGTGGTGCCGGCCTCCACTTTGACCAGCAGTGAGAACAGCACAGAATCTAAAATCCTAAATTACGTGCAAGAGCTGGACTCTTCCTTCCATCCAGTCTTATCGTTCCCTTCTGGTAAGTAACTCATGACTGCAGCAGGGTGGTTATGTTTGTGACACCTGTAGAGGCTATGGACTAACTTGTCTTTTGAGAGATTTTTAGAGCTTAGTTTTCTTAATAGGAAATCTCACACTGTCAAAATACATGAGTTTAGACCAAAAATCAGTTGGGACTTCAGAATGGAATAATAAAAGCTGTTATCAGTAGAAGTGATTCATCTTACTATGTTTTTGTGTGATTTTGTTGTTTTAAGAAAATCCTATTTCCAGATTCATGCTTTACTCAGTGCTTTGTGTACTTTGCTGTCTGTACCTCCTCATGAAGATCACTAGTCTGTTTGTCATTTTCTTTCATGTGAAAGAATTATTGTGAATAAACGCATGGTAGAAGTTTTCCAGGTTGTAGCCTGATTCAGTTTCATGTTTCCTTTGCAGCTTTCTTGGTTATCCCTTTCCAGAGGAGTAACTTCTCTTAAAATACTGCTTGTGCTGTACCCACATCTTTATATATTACAAAAAAAACAAAACGCCAGCAGAGTAAAGGAAATTTTGTTTTAATTTTTTCTGTGTGCAAAAAATGTATTATTGGCCTTTGTTTTGTTTTGGAACTCTGGGAGTTCCCCAGTAACTGGGGAATTGTAGTTTGTATTTAAGAAGTTCGGGCTTCTGGTAATTCTACACCTAGCCTGTGGATAAACTGAGACAACCACTCCTGCCCTTTTGATTAATATACAGGGGCACACAATGAAAAACCTCTGAGATGTCCAGGTTGTTCCTCAGGTAAAAAAAAAGACCAAACCAAAAAAATCTAAACCAAAACAGGAGAAAGCTTTTGGTTAGTTCTTTACTTAAATATTGTGACTAATATACCTTTCAGACCTTCTTTATTTTTTACTTGGAAGTAGAATAGGAAACACCGCAAGATCCTTGAGGTGTTAGGACAGAGCACCTAGTTAGATCCATATCAAGTTGAAACAAGTTGTTCTTTTTAGCAAAATATGTTGAAAGTTTCTGTCCTGGCACACCCTGAACGCACATGAGGCTAAGATTGTGTGTAAATATAAATAATTTAATGCACCCTTGGATGCTGCCCTTAGTCCTCTTCTCATTCTGAATATACTACCTGTCAAGGTGGCTTCTTACACTGACTTTTTTTTTTCCTATTTCATTTCTCTTTGTTCTTGTAATGTTTTTTCCCAGAAAGGCTTTTCAGAGAGACTTATTTTTCTTAAGCCTTCCTGCCTTACAACAGGGGGTAAATTCCTTACCACTTGAGATGTTTTGCAGGCTAATTCTGGGTTAGAGCTCCCATCAGGAAATGAACTGCCTTGCCCTGCTGTAGCCTTTTCAGGGAGAGAGAGAAGGAATGTACCTTGAAATTACCTCTAGGCTCCCAGCAGTAAGAATTTCCAAAAGAATTAATGACTAATGACTTGTACCCAAAAGGCTGAACTGAAGCCTCTGCAGATTTAAAGTGCCCTATATACTCTCTGGTGTGCTGGGTCTTGTGCAGGAGTTCATCACGAGGGGAGGAGCCCAGTCTCACTCTCACTGAGTACCCTCCAGAGCGTGTATCATTCAGTACTGCCCATGGATTATATCAGGTTGTGTGGTGTGAGTCAATTCCTAGACCTTTAGTGGTGATGGATAATACATTGGCTCAGAGGTTGCCATCTTTCTAATACTGACCGCCTTCCATTTGGATTTTTGCTTATTTAGATATTCCTCTTCACATATACTTTGAAACATTATTAAGGAAGGATGACATCAAAGGAGAACCTGTTGATACCTCATCTTTGGGAGGGGAGTTTAAAGTGTCCTCTGACAGTGGTATGTAAAGCAAAATATTTTAGTATTGGCAAGACCATTTTCTGTTCATTTGTCAGTAATTTCTTCCATGAAGAGGTTCAGTTTATAAATTAAGCACAAAGCAGGTTATCCGAGAAGGTAACTGTCTTCAGACTTTAGGTGGAAGAGGAATCTCTTCCCAGACCACAGTATCACGTTGTCCTTTGTTGCACTGAGATGATCCCACCAGAGCCGTAGCAGGGCACAAATACCAAGTGGGGGAGTTTGGGCCAGGTACCTGACTGAAGTAGAGTTTACTATTTGGATTCCTATCGTAAGTTTTGGGGTTTTTTTTCCCATTATAAATAGTTTAACAGTTGAGATTTCCTGTAAATTGCGTAGATGGAAAATAAGTTTTGAATTTGATACGTGCACTTTTTTTTGTTGTAGACTATAATCAGCACCATGTTTCTGTCAAACCATGGAGCAGTGGCTGTTTATCTAATTCCAAATCTCAGTTGGTGTCAGGAACATCCGATCAGCTGTCAGAAGGAAGAAAGAAAAGACACCTAAGTGAGACAGCAGTAGGTAAGAGAAGTGCAAGAAGACACTGTTTATTTTAAAATATGTACTGTATAAATTCGCTTGTAACCACTGGGCTTTGAGAATTAATTTTAAGTTGCCTCCAAAAAGGATACTGTTATGAAACTTGGGACACCATGAAAATAATTTGCTATTTTAAAGCATAGTAATCCTCTTTCTTATTGAGTATATATTACAAAAGGACAAGCTTCTGTATTTTATTTTTGGAGCACTCTTAAAGGAAACTGCTTAGCAGTCCAACTGTCTTTTTCTAATACTGCATTATTCTTAATATGAAAGGGATTTTTTACTAGTAGTCAGTGAAACAGACTGAATTGCAAAGTTGTCAAATCATGTGCCCAACAAAACATTTACTATTCCTGGCATGTTTGGTCTGCTGTTTCATTTGTTGTGTACTGTCATTTCTGGTTCTGGATTCTTTCCAGATTGTTAAGAGAACTTGTGGATAGCCAGTGCTTATTGTGTTTTCACTCCTGTTATCATTCTATTTTAAGTCATTGAATCTTCACTTCAGCACTTGGTAAATTAATAGGAAGTGCCCTTAAAGTTCTGTAGAGTAGTGTGATAATGTAGGGATAAAAAATTCAGTGTACCGTTGTAAGGATAAATGGCATCTTACCCTCTCCAGGCTGTTAGAATGTAAAGTGTAACAGATCTTGTTACTGATTCATTTATGTGACTTTTGGAAAACTTCTGGCAAAATTGCTCACCAGACTTTTGAAGAAAATAAACCACTGAGCAAGGGAAGAAACTATATTAGTTTAAAATTCCCACTAAAAAAAGAATTACACGGTATAAATGATCAGCTAACATTGAAAAAGAAAAAAACCTTCTGATGCATATCCAGGTAAAAGTGCTAGTGGAGATATGGGAATTACTGCAGAGATGATTTAATCAAAAATTATGATCTGTGATTAAAAAAACCCACCCAAACCCACAATACAAAACCGCCCCGTTCATGAGGAGGTTACAGGAGAGTCACTCAGATCAGCAACTGGAGGTACTTGGGAACTCTAGTAAGAGGGCAAAGTTCTTGCTATAAACCTTTTGAAGTTACAGTTAGTCTTCTGCCAATAGTATTTAGTTTTTTTAGGTAACAGAACAAAAAAAGCTATCTGTTATCACAAGGATCATAGTTTCCCAATGCCAGAAAACTGTTCTGTGACATATTCTTGAATAGCAGCATAAGTTGTAGCTTATTGGTGCTATGGGTGTAGTACTACTACATATTTATTCCTAATTTGGGCTCTGTATAGGAGAAATTATCCGTGGGGAAGATCAGACTAATGAACAAGGCAAAAAGTTAAAACTGTGTGCCAAGGAGTTGCAGAGCTGCCTGGGAGATGAGAGTTCATGTCCTTGACTCAGCCTGTGAAATACAGTCTTTAGAATCGGTCTTATCTCTTTTTCCACGTTGGAATACACTGGTTGTTTTTATTAGTTGGTATATTAAATTTGAGTTCTCCTATCTTAATGGAAATTAAGGCAGAAGGAAGGCAGAACAGGTGGTTAAATTCTGAATCCCCCTAAATGCTGCTTACAGTGGGACTGAATGGGAGTAAGCAATAATTACAATTTGTCTAGAGCAGTGGGCCACGGCTAATAGAAACCACTATTGGTTTGGAAATCTAAACTAATTTTCGTGTTATCCTTGCTACCAGTTTTATCATTTATTAAGGAAGAAGCTGTCAGTAAAGGCTCAGAGAACTGGTGAGATGCACCCCAGCCAGGGAAGCGCTGCCAGGGAACAGGGGAAAGCATTCCTCAAGTCTGATTGCGTTTGCTGTGTGTACATGTATGGCAGCTCCTGAAAAAATAATCGGCATTTGCCCATATGAAGGTGGTTTCATGAGAAGAAATCCTTCACAGAAGGAGAGGGATGAGTTTTGTGTAACAACAATGACAGGATGAGCAGCAAGTGTTTATTTAGATGGCTTTTTTTAGTATCCAGTAAATGATGAGTGGTTCACTGTGGGGTTCTAGTAATGACTTTACAATTACTGTATGGAAAAACTCTGCAGTCTAATGAACAACAGCCGTTATGTATCTTTTTATTGCTGTTTTTTGTGACAGGCGAAAGTAGCGCTCGGTTTGAGACGTTCTCCTTTCAACATGCAGAACCAGAACCCCACAGCGGTTTTGCTGCTGCGACCAATGTCAGTGCGATGTCTCGGCCCGCTCACAACACTTCCTCACAGGTAAACCAAAACCTTACCACTGTCTCAACTGAAACATCAAAAGAGAATTGTGCAAATTGATAAGCCAAAACCACACACCTTTTACACCTAAATTAGTGTTAAATTACAGTACTGAGCAGTTTCACAGTAAGTCCATTAACTAATGGATTCCAGATTCAGTATATATATCTATATCTGTATATCTGTCTCTAAAACAGATACTTACTTGTAAAAGAGTTCTGCAGATCATACAACTGGAGTGTAAGTTTGGTTTATTGCCATTGTGCCGTTTTCCCCCCCATCCCTCCCCAAATTTCATTTAATACACTGTGATTTATGTTCCCGTTTTACTCAAGGGCTCTTATGACCCTTTTTTCTTGGTGTAGCTACATAAAATGTCCTCATGATGCAAATACAGTCACAAAATTTATTGACTCTGTTTCACCATTTAAAACACTTTCCCTACAATTCTGCACAAAATATCTGGTATATAAATTCGATGAGGAACAGCAGAGCTCTGGTTCACTGAAGTCTCCGCAGAAACACACTCTGTTTTATTGGAATTCATGGAGAATTTCACAATAGTATTCAGATTTTGATTCCATGGTTTTGCTAAGCTTAGTGGTATGCTGGTGCTCTGCAAGTCATCATGTTTTAATGCAAAGTGGAGTTTAAATGTGTGTTGCCCACATAGTTTTGACGAGTCATACTCCTCCTTTTTTTCCCTTGAGCTGACCATCATCAAAGAACATTTAAATGGGCATTTTAGGATAGTCTGTTTCCGTTAAAGTTCAGTTAAAAATTGAGAACTTGTAATATGGAATTTATCACGATTTAAATTTTCTCTCTCTTTTGGAATTCTTAATTATATCACACTGAAGAACCACTTGGGTTACAGGTTAGTAGATAACAGAAGATCATCTATGAAAAAGGTAGCATTAACTTCCAAGTTCTCCTAAGTATTCAAAATTAACTGCAGCTGAAAACAAGGAAGAGAAACTCATGCTGATTTCAGTAAAAGCTACACCAGGAAGAAGTAAACCTCAGAAATGAGACAGTTTTAAGACGTATTGAGATTCCATTGAAGGGGAGGAGATGTTGGAAGTCATTGAGCCACTAAAAAATGTGTTCAAATTACGGACTTTATCCTTGTGAAGTTCTGATGTTTCTCAGCTAATGTGTACTTCCTATGATTTGAGCTGACCCATTTCCTCTTGTATTGATTGTATTATTCAGCATAACTCCAGGAGGAGGTTGAGAAGTGAGAGCTCCTATGATATAGACAACATTGTTATTCCCATGTCGCTGGTGGCACCGTCGAAGCTGGAGAAACTACAATACAAAGAAATCCTTACCCCAAGGTTTGCTCACGACCTCCTTAATTGCAATGATAGCAAAACAAACGTGAGAATGTTAACAAAATATCATTAATGTGGGACATGGAGTTGGAAAATGTTACAATATTAGGGTGATCTTTTCATGCACTTGAGGGTTTTTTTATCTGTGCTCTTCAGTTCGTGTGACTGAAGTGGTGGGAAGACTGGACAGCTGACAGCACACAGGAAATAGTCTGATATACACAGGGAGGTGGCAGATGCACAGACTGGCTAAAAATAGAAGCGGGTTTGTATCATCTTAATTGTAGTGATATTCATGGCCTTAAATGTGCCGTAAGGCTGACCAACTCTGAATGGTTATGTGGAGGTTGCTGTCTTTTTTATGTGTTCATAAGAAAATAGTGTGCTATTTTCAGTGAATTAAACCAAGTGGATCTAGCATATATTTTTTAAATTCAGACATTCTGATACAGTAGAATAAGCTTATTTTTCTCCATACAATGTAAGCCTATAATCCCTCATTCTAGAGAGGTTTTGTTTGTTTGTTTCAGAAGAAGGGTAATTGATCTCCTATGCTATAATCCAGTGGCTTGCTAGCAAATTTCCTGATATTGGCTAAATGCACTTGTTGTGTATTTTAAATCTCTAATATGTATTTGCTTTTACATTGCCTTTAAAGCTAAAAGTATCATTAAGACTCTATTGGATAGCTTAAAGACTGTGTTGGGAAAAGGAAAGGTTAGATACTGAGTTGTGAAAGGAAACTTTAAATTTCAGTCACCTTTTATCAGCACCTTAAATTTGTGAAATTATTTTCTTTGAAGGAAATTCTGAAGCACAAGGAGTGGTGAAGAAGGATTAACTAACAATATACTGTAGAAAAAAAGAGTCATCTCCATTGCTGAAATAATGAAACAGCATTTAGGTACATTAATATGATTTTCCTTGTCTCATTTCTAGCTGGAGAGTTGTTGAACTTGAACCTTTGGAAAAATCACATACAGATGAAGAAGAGGTAGGCTATATTTTAATGTAACTTTTACCATTCCAATTCACAATTTTCCATTGACCATTCAACATTCCCATTTACCGTTTACCATTCGCATTTCCGATTTTTGATTCCCATTTCCAGTTTACCATTCGCATTTCCCATTTCCCATGCCCAATTACCATTTACCAGTCACCATTCCCATTTCCCATTTTCCATTCCGGTTTAACCTCTAACATTTACCATTCCCATTTACCATTCCCATTCCCATTTACAAGTCACCGTTCCCATTTCCCATTCCCGTTTACCATTTACCATTCACCATTCCCCTTTACCATTCACCATTCCCAGTTTCCATTTGCCATTCCTGTTTACGAATTACCATTGCCAATGACCATTTACCACTCCCAGGTGCCGCCATTTACCATTCCCAAGAATCATTTACCATTCCCAAGTGTCATTTAGTATTCCCAAGTATCATGTAGCATTCCCAAGTATCAGTTACCATTCCCAGTTGGCATTTACCATTCCTATTTACCATTTACACTTCCCATTTACCATTTATCCTTCCCATTTACCATTCCCAGTTGCCATTTACCATTCCCAGTTGCCATTTGCCATTGCCATTTACCAATTACCATTCCAAATTCCCATTTCCCATTTCCCATTCCCATTTCCCATTTACCATTTATATTTCTGATTTACCATTCAAGATTTCCCATTGCCATTTTCCAGTCCCAATGACCATTTACCACTCCCAGGTGCTGCCATTTACCATCCCCAAGTATCATTTGGCATTTACCATTCCCAAGTGTCATTTACCATTCTCAAGTGTCATTTAGTATTCCCAAGTGTAGCATTCCCAAGTATCATTTACCATTCCCAGTTGCCATTTACCATTCCTATTTACCATTTACACTTCCCATTTACCATTTATCCTTCCTATTTACCATTCCCAATTATCACTTCCCATTCCCAGTTGCCATTTACCATTCCTGTTTACCATTTACACTTCCCATTTACCATTTATCCTTCCCATTTACCATTCCCAGTTGCCATTTGCCATTGCCATTTACCAATTAGCATTCCAAATTCCCATTTCCCATTCCCATTTCCCATTTACCATTTATATTTCTGATTTACCATTCACCATTTGCCATTGCCATTTTCCATTCCCATTTACCATTTACCAGTCCCAATTACCATTCATTTTTACCATTTACTATTTACAATTTCTATTTACCATTTACCATTCCTAATTACCATTTACCATTCCGAATTACCATTTAGCATTTATGAAATACCACCCCCATTTACCATCTACCATTCCCATTTAGCATTCCAAATTACCATTTACCATCTCCATTTACCATTTACCATTCTCTTTTACAATTTACGATTCCTATTTACCATTTACACTTCTCATTTACCATTTACCATTCCCATTTTGCAGTGACCATTTACTGGTCTCATTTACCATTCCAAATTACCATTTACCATTCCCATTTCAGCATTTATCATTCCCATTTACTGTTTAGTTATTACCATTTACCATTCCCATTTCTGATTTACCTTTTACCATTTACCACTCCCATTTAAGATTCCCATTTACTATTCCCGTTCCCCATTTAGGATTTTCATCAGAGAATGTCCATGGACTTTGCACCTGTGGGTCCCTTCCTTCCCTAATCAGGGTTTTGAGGCATTTTGTAACCTCAGGGTGAACCCAGCAGCAGGTCTGGTCTATAGGCTGGTCTTCTGTTCTACCAGTCTTTTTGTGGCTCATTTTCCAGAAACTTGCCATTTTGCTGTCCTTTGGACATCTCTAATCTCCTTCCGGTCTCTGCCACTATCACCAGTTGTAATTGTAGGAGTTTTATTTGTGCTTTCATCCACAATATCTGTTCTTGAGCTCCTATTTCAGGGAATCTCTACAACTGGGGTAGAAAATACACTCTGCAGAAAGACAGTAGCTTTATGAGAGTTTTACTAGGTCTGTAGCTTCCTGCTCCATGGAAATGAACCTCTAAGAGAGCATCAAGGCCTCAGTTCCTTACCTGGTGTAGTTGTAATTATTTGGCAGCATGCTCTTTGGCTGAAAGGAAGAGAAAAGTTTACTCTGTCCAGGAGAACTCTCCTGCAAGGATATTTAATTAAACCATTTGGAGGATAGCTAATAAGGCAGCAAGGGCACACTGTCCCTTGAGCATCTACTGTTCATTACTCTCTCTTTGTCCTCGTGTCTGGCAGAATGAGGGATGGAAGAAGTTCAACTCCAGTTTGCCTTCAGGGCTTCCAGGGACTTGCTTGGAGGAGTCAGTGGGTTTCTTGTTTAGACTTCATATCCCACAGAGATGACTTGTCTTGTGCTTTAAGTGTATTTTGCTGAAGGGACTTCGAGGTGTCTCTCTGAAGCTCATGGGCCAATCACTCATTTAGTAGCCCTCCCAGGACATCTGTGTTTGACATGACTCATGGATCTAATATGATTCATCCTCTAGCCAGGAAATAACTTGAGTTCACAATAAAGCAGCTTTGCCTCCTGCTGTGCCCCACTGTATCTGTATTGTTTGTGCTACTGGGTAGAATTAGAAGGGACAAGAGAAAAATGCTAAAGATCTCGTTCGGCCAATTTCCCCTCTTTCTTTTGGGATCAACTTAATTGGTCTGGATGTTTTTCGGAGTACTGAGAAAACGTGATTGATCATAATTCCTCCACTTTCTTTTCTTTACACTTGAGCCGAGTTACATTTGTTACTGCATAAGCTTGTGAAAAGACATGAGGAAACAGCATCATTACCTGTTTGCATTTTTTGCTCTCACGGTCTTGACGCGCTTGAAACTGCTCCTTGTGCTGAAGTAGGTCATTCATGCAGGAAAAGAGAAGGCAAAAAGTGCTTTCTGCTTTTATATAAAATACTCTTTCTCTTTATTTTACTGCATAGTAGCCTGTGCTGGTATTATATAATAGTTTCTGGCTATCTTCTGCATAGCTAAATTGAAAACTTCTGGAGTTGTCCTTGTGTCAAGCAGCAGTCAGGGATTTCTGCCACTGCATAACTTTTTTTTTCTTCCCCTTTCTCTTTTCTCTCTTCTTTGTTTAAAGGCTTTCAGTGCAACAATCCCTATCCATGTAATAGACTTGCACTCAGTTTCCATGAGTTACAAGTAAATGTTTCATGTTCTACAGGAGCCACACTTCCAAGGATGGAAACTGAGCACTTTCTGGGAATCAAGCCTATTCACCATGCCTTTATTTGAGTACAAAAAGCTTACCTTTTTTGGGTGCATTTTTGTTTCTGGAAATTTTGGCTTATAAGGACAAAAATGGCAATGCAAAAGTTAATCAGTATACTATCTATGTCTGCTCTATTACTTGCTCTAAAAATACTTAGGTTTCTGGAAATAGAGGATTTGAGTTTCCTGGTTTGCATGTGTGAATTTGCAGTCTGTTTTTGCTTTAAGGCCTGGGAGGGTGTGGCACAAGTTTTCCTGTTTCATTTTGTTTAATTTGTTTTATCCAGGTTAAAATTCTGGAAAGGCATAGTTGTAATGTTCAAATTTATTTTGTAGTTGTTTGAGTAATGACAGATACTTTGGAATAATTCTGCGTGCAGTTAGTTTTGCGTAAGTGTTTTCATGGCCTATGACTCAGTGTTTCCTGTGGAGCCAAAGAGTGAAACACAGATTTTGTTGTTTTGAGAACAGAATATTTCAGAAATATTCCTGGTGCTATTGAACATTAATGCACAGTGTCTTGTAGTGAGATGGGGGGATCCAAACCGTAGTTTATGTCTTTTTCTTTGAGTGAAATCATTAGACATGTCTCACAAACAGGCCTTCCCCATAGCCTTTTCTCTCAACATCACTGCCAGATCCATCCACTGAGGAATGCCACTTCTTTTTTCCTTCTTCAGACTAACCTTAGTGGGGGAAAATACCCTAAATTTCTCCTGTTACAGCAACTTTAAATTAACCTGAAGTTGGTAGGGGAAGTACATAAAGCATTACAAAGCTGGGGAGGGGCAGAGGCTGTACTGAACCAAGCAGAGACCTTTTACTCTGATGTCATGAGACTTTTAGCCATAGAATAAAGAAAAATTTTTAAATAAGAAAGTGTAGTCTCCAACGTAGTGAAGTCTTTTTAAATAAACAAGTAGTTAAATCTGTTATCACTAGCTATGAAAAGGCTTAGTTCTGTATTTTTCAAAACTCTTCACTTAAAAAGGAACATGGACTTGGATTTTTGAAAGGAAGCTTTTTAAAAGTGAAGTCTCTTCCCAGGATGAGAAGTTTTGGCAATTTGCAAAGAAAATTATTTTCCAAGTCTTAAGTTTTTCTTTCAAAATTATCTTTTGTTTCCACTTCAAAGGAAATCTGAGCACATAGAAAAATCCTGACTTTTCTCGGAGGGAATAACACTTTCGTAGTTCATAAAATTCTCACTTTCACGCTATATAAATCATTGACCTTGGAAAGACAGAATGTGAACTGAGATACAGCCCAGTTCTGATCCATCCGAGTGACAGAGCTGGTGAATTCCAGAGAGAGGAGGAAAGCCACCGAGTTGACTTTCATGAAGGGAAACCAGCAGCTAACAAAGTGGTTTGTGTTTAACATAAATAAATAAAAGCAATGAGGAGCCTTCAGCAAGGCGTCATGAGATGGCCAAACAAAGCAGGCCTGTTTGTCTGAAGCTTCCTGTTGAGTGCTGAGGAGGAACTGGGCAGCCACAGTCTTACCAGCAGGTGCTGAGGCCGATTCCGATTGCACTGAAGCCTTTGGGATGCTTTTCATTCATTGTAATGCTTTGCTGTTGTACTTTATGTTTATAACATAAAGTGAACTACCTCTGGACTGATAGCTGTCCAGGGGGGAGCATTCCTGCTGCTGGTGTCACCTGTCCTGTATGGCACTACCTGGCACTGCAGTGAGGACTGTGCATTTGGTTCTGTGTTTTGCCAGGCTCAGTCAGAAGATGAATAGTGCTACTTATCTAAGACCACTGAGGATTTTCTGTTATAGAAAAAAAATCAGTTTATTTTCCATGGTCCCCCACTTTTTAGTATAATTCGTGTCCAGGACTGATCTGGCCATGCAGCTTCACACGTTCTTTCCTAGAATTTCTCTGCTTTTGAGTTGGGAGTGGCTGACATAAAATCCATGGCGGCAGCACGCGTATGCTCTTGCCAACCTCAGCTTTTTAGCTGAACTTTGAATGGTTTGGAGCACTTTGAAGTAATTGTGAGCTGTGCTGAAGGGTCCAGCCAAGAGCTTGCCTTTCCATCAGGGGAGTGAGGGGGAAGGGCAGAAGGGCAGCAAAGTGCTCCTCGCCCAGTCCTGGCTAAGGAACAGACTTCCTGGTGTGCTGCCAGCAGAGAAACAAAGGTGGCAGTGAAGGTCTGGTGCCATAACTGCATATTTTACCTAAAAAGCTGGCTCTTGTTTGACTACGAGCAGGTAAAGTACTTGTGTTAGGGCTGGTTTAATCTGTACTGGGGTCATGCAAACCATTGGCTAAGAAATAGTCTCTTCAAAGCAGAAGCCATTTTCTGCTTGGTTTTTTAGCAGGAATGCGGCACCTCAGGTTTGCTGGGTTCTTCTCTGTGGAGTTATCGAAGTCCTTGGTGATCTCAAAGCTATTTCTCAGGGCTGAAAGAGCATCTGGCAAATCCTGCTGCCTCCCAGCCTCCTCCTAAAGCAGTCTCTGGAAACTCCCGGAATTTTCACTTGTCTTTATTATGCTTTTAACAGTGCCTTGATTTGCAAAGGAATACATGTCCTCTTAATTTTCTGCCTCTTACCATAGAGAAAAATGTGTTAATTCCATGGGGGTGTATAATTTCTATATCCATTCCCATTAACCTCAGACATGTAAAGTAATAAAGGTGAAAGTGACAGCATCCCATATGCCAGAGCTCTCGTGAGCTGAACACGTTTTTGGGTGTACCTTTATAGTGCAAGCCTGCATTGTATTGCATCCTCTTGTTTGGTGAGCAAACCTTTGCAGAGTTACATATAGTACTGGCTGGCTTTGTTTCTCGTGATGTTTATGATGACTGCAGCAGCTCTCCCTGTGTCTCGTTACAGGTAGAAGATCTGTCTGACGAAGCTTTTTCCCTGCGCCACACGAAGTATGAGGAAAGAGAGCGCGCGAGATGGTCGCTGTGGGAGCAGAGCCGCTGGCCCAGGAGGAACAGCAGGCAGGTGTACTGGCTTTGATAAGAGCCTGGCTATCAAACCTGGTCTGGGTTGTTGGTGCAGTAAGTGTCACAAATGCTGTCACAGAGAAGTTTGAAAACGAGGGCACTCTTCATTAATTAAGTCATCAGGGACAGTACCAGGTATGTTTGGCTTTGTGGCTGGAAAGGGAAGGCAGTGCTGAGACAATGCATACTTAAAGAAATTCAGCATGTCGCTGACCTGGTATTAGTGAGCAAATATCTTACTCCCTCACTGAATACAGAGCTCTGCTAGTTGGTGCCACTCCCAGTTATTATGACTGTAGCCATTCAAGAGTAACATGAGCCCTTCTTCACTCACCGGACTCAGATGAAAGTCCACTGTGTTCAGAGACTTTACTGAGGGGTCCTGGACTGTGCCCAGGACTTTATGCTTTAAAAAGTCGTTGTGTGAATGGTTCATTCTCTCAGGTTTGCCATCTGGTGCAGAACTCAACAGAATAAAATACAACCACTAAAAGTCTTCCAAAAAATGGTGTATATTGGAGTGAACATCATAAAGCTGTATCTGCAGTTTGGCACTGGGAAAATGATTCCCATAAATCACTTCAGAATCTGAAGCATCCTATAAATGCTGAGATAACCTTTTTTCTGCTTTTTGTCATACGCTTGTGTCTGCTCTTGGATGAAAGTGAACCATGACACTAGGAATAAATATGCAAAGATAGCTTTTTTTAATGCAGGAGAAAAATAGAGCTAAACCATATTAAGGAATTCTATTTTAAGAAATTTTGAACATAAAACCCCCCCCAACTTTAGAAAGTGTTTTGAAAAATAAAAAGTTCTGTATGTACCTTAATTTTGAAATGATGAACTCCTTGGTGAAATCTTAGTGCTACTTGAATTCAGAAGTAAAACTGCTCATTGACGTGAGTAAGGTCAGCCTTTCACCTGGCATTTCAGATACGTGCCACTGTTTTATATCAAGTACAAATTTGTATTAAAGGTGAGGTCAAAATTTTTAATCCTATTTAATTCTTGATTGCTTTGGAATTGAGGCCAGAGCAGAGGTGGGAAGGGGGAGCTCAAGGACCTGCTGCTGCCTCTCAAGTTGCTGACAAGCGGCTCAGTCTGCTGATAGTGCAGTTTGGACTCTGCAGGCTCCTGCGTGTGATGCTGTGTTCCCCCAAGTGGAAACAGCCCACGGCTCACTGACTTCTCTTGTCCAAAATTACAGTTCTGGTGAGTGGTGGAGCAAGGCACAGGAGTGGGACCAGCCACCAGCTGTCTGCAGATAGGGCGTACCTGTCCCAGCTCTGTTTTGTCCACTTAGCTCTTCCACTTAGTGCTCCGCTTTGGCTCCAGACAAGAGGGGTGTCAAGAACCACATATGATTTCATCTGCTCTTTTGATTTAAACAAGCAGTAGGTAGCATGTATGGAGAAACTGAACAATTTGAAAAGAAAACCTGAACTGTTCCTGGCAATGTGAAAGGACAGGGAGTAGTTCTTAAGACTCGTTTCTTATCCTGCACTAGATCTTACAGCAAAAACACGGATGGCCGACACAGCCAAGACCAGTGTGCTGCTGAGCCTGCTCCCGACCCGACTTTGGAAGCCCACAGCTCTGTGTGTTCAGGGGCAGCACCACTCTGCAGGGAGGGCCAGGAAACGAAGGTGGGTGCTTTCAATAACTTCCAGGTTTGGACAGGTCAGTGATGAGCCTCTCTACTCTAAAACAAAGAACCTGAACATATCCCCTGTCTTACTGATTGGAATCTCAGGCTGTGAACCAGTGTATGTGCACTGAATGTAGTGCTGCTCTTTAGAACTAGATTGCTGTGCTCTTTAAATTAACCCCAAGATATGTCAACAGGTAATAATTTCATTGCTCATTACACAGGACTTATGTTTTTGAGGCAAATATGTCAGGACTGGGTTTAGACTGGATCTTTTTTCAGGGATGTTGGGGAGGGTTCCAGACAGGCCTGATGGTCACAGGGTCAGATATCCTGATGGGTCTGGCACTGTGGAAAAGACCTTCCCCCTCCCTGTACTATGCCTGTTCAAGGGTAGCTCTGTTACTAGTTCAAAACCTTATGTAGCCAGCTTACATTGCCAGCTGGTGCCTAGCAGTGTTGTATTCTTTATCTGAAGAGCCCTGCAAACATTGTAAAGAAAGACACTCATTTGTAACTTGATAGCAGATCATTCTGCACAGAGCTAATCAGTTCAGACTCAACTAAAATCCCTTTTAACCCTCTTTTCCTCTTCTTCCATCTTCACTCCTACGCTTCTGCTTCCTTTCAGGCTGGGCTGTGGGAACTTCGAGTTTTTCCACTAAAAGATGAAGAGGTAGAAGCTTTACTATGCCAAGATCAAGTAACAAATGAGGCTGAAATGTCAAGTGCAGATTTCCCCAGCAACTCTCCCTGCGCTCTGGGCACACCCACTGCTTTGCCAGACAATGACCATCCACCAAGAAAACAATCTACCCAAGAGTCAGAAGACTGCAAAAACATTTGCCTGGGAAGCAACAGCACAAGTAAACAAAGGTGACAGGGAATTATGTGGTTCATTAAGAAAGCCAGTTAAGGTGGAGAAAAGTGTAAGGTAAAATCTCTCTCATTCACACAGCATATAACAGCACAATTCAAAACTTTTGCATTAGCTGCATATAATATATTTTTTTCTTGCTTTGTAACAGGCAGGATAAATCCCAAAGACAACACTTTCTTCTTCCTGAACCCCAAGAGAAATAATTATTTCAAGCTGGAAGTCTAATATTCCCAGTGTCGCGAGTGGGCACACATAAATTGGTGGCACCATTCACTGTCTGTTGTCATATTGTCGCATTTGTTAATAATCATCCTTTTCTGTTTTGTTTGTTTTCAAATGCATTTCTAGTTCTAGTGGACTCTGGTGCAGCAGGAGATGCTGCCTAACGTAGCCAACAACTTAAATTGAACACAGGAAAACTACTTCAAAATAGAGGGGATAAGCAACAGCCTCAGATTATTTTCCTCTGTGGCATGACCTTGGGGCAAAAACCTGTCTCTCTAACTGCATGTGTAAGGTAAGGGCAGGTGAGAACCAGCAGTTCAAAGCAGGAGCTGTGGAAGTCTTGCATCTGGCTTAAAATCTGTGCTCAGCTCTCAGTAGTGACGGGGCATGTTTCATATCAATGTCCTCAAGCAATAAGGTAGAAATAGCTCACTGTGTTTCCATAGTCAATGTATCTGCTACCCAGAAAGTAGGGACTCTGCTTTGGGCATGTGGGGAGGGAGAGAGAAGAGAAAGAGGTGTTGAGTCAAATCAGTGATGCAGCTCTTGGAATACTGTGGTTTGGGTCATCTTACTTCCTTAGTCCTTCAGTAGCTAATGAGGCTCATAATACTTTGCTTTAATATGTTTAAAGTCTTGTTTCAATTTCTGTATAGTGCCTTGTAAGAGTCTCATAAGTATGCCAACATTTGGTGACTAGCTGGAAAGGAAAAGATGATTGATGTCTAGAAGACCAATTAAAAAAAAAAGCCCCAAAGCTTTTCACTGTGATTCTGGATAAATTTTTCATTTCCCAGCACATTCACAGTGAGGAAAAAGAGGCAAGCTGTTTAAACTTGCATCTAAATAGCATAGTTTGGAATGTATCTGCAATCCCAAAAGGTCTTAACGAAGATTAAACATTGAATGTAGGTATAATCCATCAACAGGATGTTTTTCTGTGTAGGACAGTTGAAGGCAGTTTAATTGGAGTCTGTGTTTTTATGCAGTTTTTTTCCACATGTAATATCTGGAATGGCACTGGACAGATGACCAAGTTTTAGTGTCAATTTATTTTTTTGGGGTCAAAATGACAGCAAATATACACTGGGCATCTGAAAGCAGTTCAGTAAAGTTTCAACGCTACAACCTATTGCTACATTGTAGTTTATTGCACATTCTGATTATTTTTTTAAACACTTTTTTAACACTGGTTTGTCTTAAACTTGAATCTTGCCTCAATGTCTGATACAATAATCTTTGATGCAAGGTTGGTTTTTAATTAAAAGTTATTTCTATATATGTTGTATATAGTCTGAATTTGATGGCTTTTTAGAAGTGAAGTGGCAGCAGCAGTGCTTCCTCTTGGCACAGAGCCCTGCTTGGCCTGCAGATGGCTTTGCAGACTCACTGCAGCATTGCTGTGGTACTGAGGCTGTGCTGGTGCTGTGGGGCCATGGGGCCCCTCAGCAGCTCAGTACAGAGGTGGATGTTGCCCTCTCTCTTGCCCTGCATGAGCACCTGCTGCTGGGAAAAGGTTTCTGAAAGGTACGTGTCTCAGATGCTTTGCAGGTCTTTTCCATACCTTTATCCATTCATTAGGAAGCCTGATCAGACCAGCTCTCACCCAGCTTTGTTGTAAGGTCAGGGCTCCCTGTGCTGTCTAATCCCTGAGGCAGTAGGAGGAGTCCCTGCACTTCAAGAAATGGGACAGACCAAGTAAACCAGCCAGCCAGCTGCTTTCCATGTCCTGAAGGTGCTGCCAGGATATGGAAATGAAATCTAATATGTTATGGGAAGGAGTGAGAGGAGGGTGGGAAGTGTTTTAAAAAGGAGGCAAAAGAGGCAACCCCCCCCCCTCATACCATAGGAGCTGGATTCCTGTTCGGTCAGCCTGGGGAACTGTAGAGCATCCTGGTGCTGGTGGTTCAGATCCTGGCTGCTGGGTCCTTCCAGGTGAGGGCTAAAGGAGCTGCAGGGTACCTTTCTCAGTGCAGAAGTCACCTGGCTGGGCCTGGGACAGCAAACTGCAGCTGCCTGAGCGATTGCACAGCCAGAACACAGTGCCAGAGCCATTCCTCCTGCCCACAGTGCCACCACAGGCCTGTCCCACACAGTGGTGGCATGCAGGGCTCTGCCATCAGGTGTGCAGCACATGCATGTGCTGGCAAAGGAACAGGCTGTATTTGCTTTCCCCCACCGATTCCCAGCTGGAGGCCCCTCCATCTGGCAGGGGAAGTGGGCAATGCTGTGTGTGCATGGCAAGAGAGATACATACCTTTTGGGAAGCCTTAGGCTGTGCTCCTCACCTGTGGCACCTCTACTCACGTGCCACCTTGCAGCAGACCTGTGCCCTGTCCTTTCTGTCTCCACTGTGTCTCTCCTCCAGCCAGGAGCAAATTCAGGAAGGCATCGGATTTTTCAGTAGCCCCATTTCACTACTGGGACAGGGTTAGAAAACTTTCTTGACTCAAGCTGGCCCCAGGACCAGCCCCTCATTTTCTTTCTGTAAGCTGTATGCAGCTGGAATCAGCACTGGTATCGTGGTTTATTGCCTGCAGCCCTTTTCCAAGCAGAACTGGGCTCCTACCTCCAGACAGCTCAGTTTTACCTGAATGCTGGTGGTGTCTGGAAGCCGCTGGTGGTGGGAGTGGGCTGCGAGCTCAGGGCCATTTGTCTTTGGCTGCTAAGGTATCAAAACAGCTGCTCCCAGTGCTGTGGCTGAAGGTATTACAGAGGCTGACCCTGAAATACCAGCTTAAACATAATGCAGGAAGCCCCCCAGAAGCAAGAAAGTGAGGGTGCACAAAGGCATTTCCTATGGGCTTACCGTGTACAATTGAGATTTTTTATTAAGGCCACTTATGTTCTGCTCCCATGTTGCTATGAGGGTTTAAATGCTTCATCTCTGCATCCAGGACCTTAATGAAATGCAAGTACAAATACAAACTACTTAACCCTATTAAAATAAAGCCCAGTGTGTGTCTCCTGCAGTGTTTTATCTTGCTCTGGGCTGTGGGCTGTACCACCCTGTGCAGCATGTGTCCAATCCTAGGCTGACTTGGCTCTGTCAGAGTTGCTTTCATCCTGTTTTCCAGTGCAGACAGACCTGTGCAGTCAGGTCCTCCTGGACTGCTCTAGACCATGTGCCTCAATACCACAAGGCTGTGGTCTCCCTTGTTCCTGAAACCTTACCTGAGCACTGCACCCTAAATGGGGCTGAGTTTTATTTGGCCCCGGGCAGACCATGCAGGCAGGTCACTGGGTATTCATGTTGGTGCTCGGTTCCCGTCCCTGGGGCTGTGGGCCCTCCTGAGAACAGGAGGGTAGGTCTGAACAGATCCTAACGGATTACTGCTGTAAATGTACAGAGGAAAGAAACTTGAAACAGATTTAAGCATTAAAGGACATTCAAGAATCATTCATTACTGTTATTCCATGAATGTCATCACTAACAGCTTTAACCTTAGATGTGTAAAAGCTGCTGCAGCGGGAGCCAGCTGCATAAACCTATCTGGGTGGGAGTTAGAAAGAAGCAATTAAGTAATTATACTCTGTGTGTGTGTAATGTCTCTCTCCCACAAGACCCCTAACCTGAGAGTCAAAGCAAGTGCAAACTGCCAGCTGTAAAACAACAGACTTGGCTACAACCTGTAAGAGCATATCACAAGGTTCCAGAAAGCCTAGTAATGTCAATCAACTAGCATAACTTGGGTGCTCCCCCCAAATTATTTAGGATAAAAAGCAGAAATACTTTGATTACACTTTCAATCCAGTTTACACTCAACTGCAGGAAGCCAGGATACTACAGCTGTTGTTCTACTGCTTTCAACAGCATGAAAAGCCAGACTCCAAATCCTGAACTAGCATTTTCGTAGCTGGTGGCTGCTTGGCCTGCATTTTACCCACCAAAGCTGTGACTGTTCATGCATGTACATTAAACTCAGTGCTGGTTCTTTCCAGAAGCACAGCTAAGCTGCTCTTATACACCCAACAGGCCTTGGACTTGCCTCTCCTAGCCAAGCCCTGCCTGGGCAAGCCTCTTCTGAAAGATCACTCAGTGCAATAGGTCCAGACAACTCTGATAGTTCCCAAATGGGGTTGCAAGTGGAAACAGGAAGCAACATTTGTTCACCTAAACCACAGTTAACCACAAAGGAAAAAGTTGCAGTTGAGCCATCTGATACATTTATCTAGACTGTTTCAACTAGCCCTCACTGCTCCTTAAGAAGGGCAGTGGTTGTTGCCATGGGGCACCTTGCAGGCACAGGGCTCAGGAGAAGGGGTGGACCAGCTCCAGCAGCTGCCAGGTGACACCTGCCCAGCTTTGCTACAAGGACAACACACCTGACTTTGGGCCTGTGGAAATGGGAGCCTCCTGGCCTGGGCCCCTGGGGCAGCAGACTGTTTGCGACCCTTCTGTAATTACAACTGAAAGGGAACAATACCACACAGAATACCGTGAAATACTGAAGAGTCAACAATCCTAACTGGAACCATGGGAGACAAGTCTATCCCAAAATGGCTTGCTCACGTCTTCCTCTAAGGTGCTGCAGCTCTCCTTTCACGTGCCCAGACAGGCCAGTCTGTGAAGCGGGCACAGCCAACTGAAGGACTGAGAACTGGGTGGTTCCACAAGCTTTTTTACAGAGCCATCTCCAGGCGTTTCAACCTATGTATCACTTCAGCAGTATCAGTCCTGTAGGTCACCACCTTAATAGTTTGCTCAGGCACATAAACCAAGGAAGCTGCGGGGCAACATAAAGGTTTTTAACTATCTGAAAGGTTTTACAGCAATGTTCTTCCATGGAAACTCACTGCTTCCTGGAATTTCAGTCACTGCTGTCTTAACGGGCTATTTGAAAGCTAAATGAGAAGATATTCCCCATTTTGTGACCTTGTAAAGATGCTGCACTGTCTTGTTCGATAAAAGCAAAGCACAGGGATATTTCTAGCATCAGTGGGATTTTTTTTTTTTTTTAGCCCTCTTAAGACTGCATTTTCTCCAAGCTTAGTCCCAAACCCAGTCATTTGTGAGTCAGCTTAAAGGAGACTTACCGCACCAAGGAAGGGGTGTTTAATGCAGTAGTGGAAAAGTTTTGTAGGAATGCACAGATCAAATGACAAAATACAGACACAGTAGAAGGCAGTTTGATTAAGAGTCTTCCACAAGACAGATTGCTTGTGGCAATGCTACACTCTTCTAGCAAGCAAAAAACTGACTGTAAGTCAATCCAGTCAGCATTAGAGCTTGTGCTATAAAATTAGCCTCCACAGAATCAAGAGACAGATTCAAACCATTGCATTTCCAACCCTGAAAGACACGCAGAATGTTTCCCACTGCTGCTTGCTTCATTGCAATGAAGGAATGACTCCTCTGTTCAGCTGCAACAAGTTTCTGTGATTAGTGTTCATCCAGCTCTCCACTGCACAAGAGAAACAAAGGTTCTCCTGCATGCCCAGAGCCCTCCTGAACACGCCTTGGGCAGGTCTCATCGATCCAGACTGCGCTTCTGAGCTGCTTCTGAACACACATTCCTGAGGAGATTGATCACAGACCTCGGGTCTGCGCTCTTCATAATAGCACTGCCAGACACAATCATATTGGCACCTGCCTGAAAAGACATGGGACACCCATTCAGTGGGACACAGCGACCGCTTACAGTTTTCCTGTTGCAAAGCACTTAAGGAGGCAGTGAATTCTGGACTGGTGGCAAACAAGTGCTACTGATGGGACACAGGTGACACACCTCTAACTACAACAGCAAATTAGGTTTAGAAAAGACTTCTTTCCGCCTCTTTCTTCATCATTGCTCTTATTCACCTGAACATACAAGAAACAAACAGCTTCTCTAGCTTAGGGGAGGCTTCAGTAACCACTGTTAAGAAAAGGCACCAGATCAGACCTCAGGTAGATTTTGATATTAGGTATCTAAGTGTGTTCCCTCTGAAAACTTAGCAGTCAAGATTCCTCCTAAGCTTTATTTTCTGGTTAAATGTCAGCACAGTGACTGAGAACAAAACTCTGCTGCAACCTCTTACCTCTGCGCACTTATGGATGGTGTCAGGCCCTACTCCTCCATCCACTTCTATATCCAATGAGGGAAACTGTGTCCTCAGCCACTGAACCTGAGCAACCATATAAAAAGGAACCACATAAAAAGGTGGGCACTGAGGTCCACTCTGAGCCACCACCATCTCATACAGTTTCTTACAAATCCAGACAAGATTTACTTCACTACTACACTCCATACTGTTAGTTAGCTTTTAGCTGAATAAATAAGGACAGAGAAGCAGTTTACCTTTGGCATCATGTCTTCCATAAATTTTTGCCCTCCAAACCCTGGTTCTACTGTCATCACCAAAGCCATGTCTATCTGATTGGCCCACGGTGCCAAGTGTTCAACTGTAGTGCCAGGCTTGATGGCCAGGCCAACCTGTGGGGAGGTAAGAACAATCCAAGTGCACCTTAGGATGGTGGTAAGGCTGGCCTGAGCTCAGTACAGACTCCTAGGAAAGTAACTGTGTGTCTGTCTAAGCTGTGGAAGAACAAGCTATTTTAGGTAAAGAGTCCCAATTCTCTTCACTGAAACTTAAGACTGACTGCATGCACTGAATGTTAGGGCTGCAAGCACCAGTGTCTGACCAACTGAAATGGCAACAATTAGTTTTTCATAGAATCGTGGAATCAGAATATCCTGAGCTGGAAGGGACCCACAAGGATCATCGAGTCCAACTCCTGGCCCCGCACAGGACACCCCAACAATCCCACCATATGGCTGAGAGCATTGGGCAAGTGCTCCTTGAGCTCTGGCAGGCTTGGGGCCATGACCACTTCCCCAGAGAGCCTATTCCACTGCCCAACCACCCTCTGGATGAAGAAACTTTACCTAATATCGAATTGAAACCTTCCCTGACACAGATTCATGCCATTCCCTCAGGTCCAGCGAACCTGCCAGCAAGGTGGCTGCTCATTATGCCAAGTGCAGACTGTGCTCCTCTCACCTTCATGCCATTCTCCCGAATGTCCTTTATCAGTGCCCCGGGATTGTCCGTCGCTTCTAGATGGAAGGTGTACTGGTTCGCACCAGCGACTGCCATGGGCTTAACCCACTGCTCCGGCCTGGCCACCATCATGTGCATGTCTGGAAGAAAGGAGCGAGCGGGGAGCTGGGGCCGGGTCCCGCTGCCGGAGGGGCAGCGCCCCGCAGCCCCCGGCCCTTACCGAAGAAGGGCTCCTGGCCCAGCTGCTTGCGCAGGCTCTCCACGACGGGGTGGCCGAAGGTGATGTTCGGGACGAAGTGTCTTGGGGCCGAAGAGAGAGACGCGCCCGCCCGCAGGTTACCCTGGGCGGCCGGGT